>JAGPOW010002067.1:316287-351408 GCA_030014935.1 Caiman crocodilus | reverse complement strand
AAGGTCTGGAAGAGCCTGCCACCGGAGGTGGTTCAAGCGCCTACATTGAACACCTTCAAGAGCAAACTGGATGCTTATCTTGCTGGGATCCTATGACCCGAGCTGACTTCCTGCCCTTTGCAGGAAGGGGGCTGGACTCGATGATCTTCCAAGGTCCCTTCCAGCCCTAATGTCTATGAAATCTATGAAACTCCATGCTTGTTTCCAGCCCTCCCTGCTTGTGAGTGTGGGAATTCAGGTGACGGCGCCACCAGGCCAGAGCCAGGGATGTTTGTTTGAGGAAAGGGGGTGGGAGCGCAGGCTGCACTATGGGGCTAGGCTGGACTGGCCCCACATCTGCAGGAGCGTGGGAGCTGCATGCTATAGGAATGGGTCTGGCTGGCCCCACACACTGCTACCACCTGCAGCCAGGGACTTGGGCAGGAACACAAGAGCTGCATTTACAGGGTCACTGGGGCTAGCCCTGCATACTGCTGCCCTGTGCAGCCAGGGACTCAGGAAGGAGAACAGCAGCTGCTTGTTTTGGGGCCAGGTGGGGCTGGCCACACCCTCTGCCACCACACACCTCTGCCTACCATAAAGAAGGATTTGGGTGGGAGCACTATTGGTCTGGGTGGGGCTGGCCCTGCATGCTGCTGCCATATGCAGCCAGGGACTTGGGTGGGAGCTGTGTGTTACAGGCTGGATAAGGCTGGCCCCGCATGCTGCCACCACCTGCAGTGGGGAAGTGGTGTGGGAACACAGGGAGCTGCATGCTAAAGGGCCAGAAGGGCCTGTCCTGGCTCACTCCTACCACATGCAACTCCAAGGGACTCCAAGGACCCCCCAGGCCCAACCACCCACACCCTCCTAAAGTCCCCACACACATTCCTATGCCTCCAACATAACTCCACATGGAACCCCACACTGTCCCACACTATACCCAAACACACCCACACCCTCCACCATACTCACACATACCCCTCACTGCACCCCCCCACCCACACAAACAATATATAAGAGTAAGACTGTATTTAGAGCTATTAGGCAATCACGTCTAGATACACTATGCATACACACATAAATCAGGACAAAAATATGTTTTAAAATTAAATTAAAATAAGATACATTAGATGTTTGATTTCTTTTTTTTGGTACATGATACGGTGTTTTTTTCTAGTTTCATGTTGGCAACCTCCACTCACCCTGGAAGTACTCCTTTTGGGAGGGAGGGAGTTCTGGTGTCAAAGGTCAGGGGTTAGGGGCAGGACTTCCAGTGCCAAAATGGTGACCAGGGAGCAGGGCACCCATCAAGGGGCAGGTTTACCCTTGTGGCCCTCAACAGCTCACTCAAACTCATTAAGCAGCCCTCCAGCTGAATTAATTGCTCATCCCTGCATTAACATGTGGCCAGTTTAATACTTATAACAGCACAACATGCGGTGGAGGGGATGGCTGGGGCAGAAGAATGCTACAGTGTGGGGTTAGCCAGCCAGCAGCCCCCACACTGTAGTACCCTCATGCCCCAGCAAACCCCAGTCACTGTCTACATGTGCACTGCAGTGGAGTAAATAACTCTGCTGTAGGATAGTACTTGTGTTGGGCAGGACTGTCCTACAGCAGAGTTAATTAGTTTAATCTAGCCTAACAGGAGCATGCAACATGATGGTGACACTTTACTGTGGAGCTACTTAGTTAAGTCCACCATAAAGCATCTCATGCAGATCCATCCTCAGTCAACATCTCCCTGCAGGATTTAATCCAACTAACAATGCTGAGTCTATGAAAGAAATCAGAAATCCCCCTGCTTCCCCCTCATTACAGAAATATAATAATTTTTCTATTTTTGGCTTAGTTTAAATGTCAAAGACACTATGAAAAATAAACAAAGTTATTAGAAGCAGAGAACAGAAACACATGCCCTGTCACTAAAAGCAAAGAGACTTGAATACATTGGCTTGAATGCATGCCACTAGATGCTCAAATATTTTGAGCAATTAGCAATTAGCTAGAGTCCTTAAAAACAAATGATGAAGCATATAAGCACCACCCACAGAGACTCTTTGTTTGCAATGATAAAATCTCTTCTACGTACTGCAGGCAGCTTACGTAGCAAACTACATTTATAAACTTTACATATGCTATGCATATTTGACTATGACTTGTTAAATGCTACAGGTTGAAATGAATATTTACTGATGGAAGAAAACTAAGATGATATGAATAACCCCTACAAAAAGACAGATAAATCAGCATATAAAAATATGATTAAGTGGGGTGAGTCTCTCTATGAATGTTTACATTCAATCAATGAAGAAAATGGCTTGAGATATGGCATTTTTAAAAGATGCTAAAGTAGACATGATAAATAATCAGACATCTGGAGGAAGCAGCTGGAGGTACAGCAATTAAACAACCTATAGAATCAGCTAATATTTTGCTGAAGGTGTTGTCTGGCTGTAAGAAGCTAGTATTCATAGCTGAGTTTTTGCATTGTACCTTGTTTTTCCAGATTTTAATTCAAACAAAGAAAAGGACCCTCTTTATTTTGTGATTTTACTATAATGTGCCCATTATTAAAACTTAAGCAATAAGCAGTTTCACAAGAAGCACTTTGTCAGTTACTGGATGAGACCATTTTCACAAAAATATGGCACAGAAAATGTTAAAGGAAAAATTGCAAAGAAAATGTATACTAGAAATGCATGCTACATGGGTAAGATAAGCAAAACAACTCAAGGAATATTCTGGCAAAGACTATTTTCCCCAAAGCGAAAGTGGCAACAAGCTATGTCTGATCAACAGTGCTGACCCAGCAGCTGAAGGAATTCCTCAGAGGAAAGGATCAAAACTACAAAGTAAATCTGGTACTTGACTGATAATGCAACTGGCAATAAATATTACAAAAAAATTAACACACTGTGTGTTTTGATAATCACTTTGTCTTAATGCTATAGCACTGCTTGCCAATAAAAACTTTATTATGGACAAAAATTTGGTACTGTAATTCAAAACATAACAATTCTATTCTAACTAATCCTCTCCTAGCTCAAATAAGTAATTAAGTTCCTGATGTCACTTATGAAAACAAGCAATTTCTCTGCTCCAAAAAAACAAACCAGAACAATATAATACAACAGGTGCAAAGTGTTTTCCAGTAGTGTAAATTTCATGTTATAATTACAATACAAACATTTCAGTAATACTTAATAAATCAATATAATACAACATTATTAGGTTAGTGTCTCCCCTCAACTGCAATTACTTTTTAAAATATTTAAATAATGACTTAAATAAGAATTTGTCTTGATTTGTGTTTTATGCAGGTTACTGATCTTCAATATTTTAATGCCCTTGAACACATTATTTCAAGACTATTACAATTAAAATAATCCAAAAAATAGGCTGACAGCATAGGACTGGTTAGGAAGGTACTGAACTATTAAAGAAGTCATTCTTTAATGGAGATATTAGTCAAATTATAATGGGTCTAAAATACTTTAAGAGGATTAGGAAAAATTAAGCATCCATATCAATATTCTCTTTCAGTAAACCTAATTTAATGTCCAGGATACTATACAGAACAACAAGTTCTGTACAATATGGTAACAACATTACTAAAAAGTACCACTATATTATCATTATGAATAAATATGATTTCTTTGTAAAGTATTTTAGAATTGGTTCAGTGAAATAAAGCTAAATCAAAGAGAAATTATTTTAATCTAGTTAATAAACATTTATTACAAACTAAAGCAAACGACAAAATATAACAGACTATAACTTAAATATAGCTTTCAAAATATGTCCAACTGTTTTACAGTACATAAACTACTATAATTCTAACTGACCTTAAATGGACCCTTTTTAAAAGTTCTTACTATATACATTTTAAAAAACCCTCATTGCAATAAAATCTGCCTAATTCTTTTTAATACCAAGATGGCATTTGCATCTGACCTTAGATGGAGATTCCTATCCTGGAACTGCATATGAAAAACTACATTCACGTAATAAAGCAATCCCCATACTGGGAGTATTACTCTAGATAGTTCATATGCAGACTGCAACTTTAATCTTTAATATTCAAATTACGTCTTGGATGGTAAAAAATAGTGATAAAGGATTGGCGACACAACTAGTGAGGATTCAGGACAGGGTGACTGTTGCCATTTCAGGGTGTGCCTGCACTGCCCCTGCTCGAAACAGCCTCTCAACATGGACTATATTCTCCTTTGACCATCTCATCAACCTGTTCTAAACATCCTTCTTTGAGCAGAAGTGCTGAGGGCAGTTTCATAGATTCATAGATGTTTGGGTCAGAAGGGACCTCAACAGATCAAGTCTGACCCTGCCCTGGGCAGGAAAGAGTGCTGGGGTCAGATGATCCCAGCCAGGTGCCTCCTCTTAAAGACCCCCAAGGTAGAGAGAACCACCTTCCTTGGAAGCCCATTCCAGATTCTGGAAACCCTTACCATAAAGAAGTTCTTTGTGATGGCTAACCTAAATCTGCCCTCTGTCAGTTTGTGGCTGTTGTTCCTAGTTACTGCAAGGGGTGCCCTGGTAAACAGAGCATCTCCTATTCCTTGCTGCCCCCCACCCCATCCCCCAGTGAATTTGTAGGTGGCCACAAGATCATCTCTCAGTCTTCTGTTGTGGAGGCTGAAGAGATCCAGGGGGGGGCATCACCTTGGATTCAAGTAAATCGGGTACTGTGTTAGGCACTAGTACACACAAGTACACTAAGAGGGTCTGTGCGTGTCTTGCCTCCTAAGCCAGAAGTGGTGGAGCCATATGCCTGCAATGCTGCAGTCGCAATTAATTAGCACTCACCTCTCAGAAGTACTAATCAGAATAAATCTACACTACTGCCTGCTCAGGAGGTAACAGGCAAACTGAGAATCATGATGAAGTGCATCATTGTTTGGCATGGAAAGTATGTGGTGCAGATATGCTGCACCATGCACGCCCTTCCATGTTGTATTTATTATGGAATTTCCTTTAGCATTATGATATAATAGATAATCCAATTTTTCCTTTACGATATTCAATTCTTCCTCCATCTTGATGATGCCTCCCACACTTGTAGTATCATGACAAGGCCACCAATGAAAAGACTGATCCATGAGGAACTCCAGTTCCTCCCTCCACCATCCAAACAATTCCTCTCTTACAGCAATATATGATTGCCTTCCTTCAGCTATCTTCTTAACCTCACTGTAATTTTGTACCAACTTCTATCATCTCCATTTCTAAATTTCTGATGTGGAACTGTATCAAATGCTTTACCAAGCGAGAGATATTAGATATGTCATGTTCCCCTTGTCTAGAAACCAGCTGTCTTATTAAAAACAGATAATCAAAAATGGATAATCACTATTTTTGTTACTTACATTTAAAGTTAACTACAAACTCAGTTGCTTGCAGATGACTAGACAGAAGTAGTAGCCTGGGCTACATTTCATAATTTTAATTTTCCAGTAATTTGAGACCTATTGTTCATATGCAAAACTTGCTACCATGCGGTAGCCATTACGAACCAATAAGAAGAGTTTACTACTTCAAGATTATGAACTAATGCATTGTGCTCTTTACATTAAGATTATTCTAAGATGTACTGTGCTGATATTTTGAAAATGAGGGGAAAAAGTTCTTTCTAGGTTATCAGTGTATGTCCAGAAGCTTGAGTTTTAATAGCCCTGTTATTTCTAGTTCATGTAAAGCACTATTTTTTCTTTGCCAGTTTCATTGGTTAGCTTCACAAGTTATAACCAAAGTTGGCCTATTTTCAGATGGTCTTTAGTACCATTTTTCCTCAAATCCAGGACAAGGTCCTCCCCTCTATTAAGCATATGAAAAGACCCCCCCCCCCGTCTTAGATTTGAGTATGGGTCAGGCAAGCAGAGGGTGAGAATACCCCAAAATGGAGGGGAAGGCTCTGGGGAGGGTAGGTAATAGGTATGGAAGAGGGATGGGCAAATGGCAAAATTATTGTTACAAGGGGTTTTTTTTGTTTGGTTTGTTTTCCAGTTTTGTTTGTTTTTAGTTGTGTTTCAGGTTTTTTTGGTAAGTGACAAGAAATGAAACATGAATTTTATTCTGATAGTAACATAACAGCATTTATTGGTAGGTGACTTTACACCTCCAGTTTGAAAACGTGTCCTCAGCAAATAGTGTTGCAATGTCTTGTGATAAGTGCCCACCGGGGATGCAGCACAACCCTTCCCAGATACCTGCACATGCTGAAATGAGAAACCTCTCAAGGTAAATACAGCTTCCAAAGAATCAAAATGACTTATCTCCATTCTTGTATATAGTTTATCCAGCTCTTCCACCACCTCCTCATCATCTTGACAACTCATTTTTTAAAAAAAGTAATTTGGGGTGTCAGAGCAAATCATTTTCACATATTACTTCATTCATAAAAAAGGTATTAATCACATATCACTGAAGTTAGCTCGAGAAAAATGCACATACAAGACATAAAAGAACTGCATAAAAATGGAAAAACCAGACGTTTTCTGGATATCTCATGTATAGTAAATGAAAATGACATCCAAGCAGACTAGATAGCCATCAACATTACAGCCATCACATGTTCCACCCTTACAGCTATTCTGAAAATTCCAAGAAAACTGCCAATGCTGCCAAGCAGCCAGATAAAAAATTGTTTCATCGTTCAGCATCCAGGTTCAATACCAGCTATGCAAGGAAGAGGAGAAAGAGCACAGGATTTTAACAGTCTTCTTTTGTTCCTGAGTTAATGATTTAGCCCACAGACTTTAATTAAGTTTAGTTGCTAATTTTTAAAGTATGTTTTGAAAAAATCTGACTATTCAAAAAATACTAAGTTTCAATTATTAATATTCTAATATGGTAAGGTAGTGGAACGTGGAATTAATATCTATACTCTCCTACTGAGCTGTAAAGCAACAAATTTTCATAAACCATAGATTCTAGCTTCACTGTTTATTCACTGGAAACGTATTTATGTAAATAAAAACTTTGGATAAATAATATTCCCTTTTTCTGCTGCAGTGTCTATTAATGTATAAATTTAGATCTCAGGGAAATATTAAGTGTATTCTTAATTACAGATTTTTTTACACTGGATCAATAGTGGTACTTTTCTGACTCATACCTTTACTATTTTGTTCTGCTGCACAAAAGCACATGCACAATTTTCACCGATTGTTGATGTATATCCAGGTGCAAGGGAAAAATATTCTATATCTGCACACACAGTGAAAGTATTGAGAGTGATGTACCCTGATCTTACAACATCATTAATTATAAACAAAACACAGTGTTACTTTGTAATCTGACTGAAAACATGCAGGAGAAACAGGAATTCTGTAGAAGACAAAACAGCAATCCCACAGCTAACTGTGTATGATTTTTTATAATTGCCTGACTTGCACATTTCTGTCATTGATACAGCATAACTACATTTAGTTTGTGTCCCAAAGGAAAATTAAATGCCACAAGTCAAAACAGATGGAAGAAACACAGCAGATGGCACTGGATAATTCAAGATCAATTTTGTTCTTTTGTTAGACCCTGCTTTCAAAAACTTGCTTTTACAAACTTGACTTCTTGTGAACTTAACTTGAAAACTGCTTTATATCTTCAGTCAGTGGAAGCTAAAGCCTAACTGCCATTCTATATAAGGACCTTTTATTATTTTCTCATTTGTAAATCCTTGACTCCTGACTTTTTTAAGAAGTTTTGAAGACTCATAATTCTGTTTTATTTAGTCATATTTCTGGTTGATTCTTATTTTTTCTCACCTTAAAGGCTTTAAAACCAAACAGTTGGAGGAAAATCATTTCATTCTTTCAGTCATAGTTGATTTAAGTCTGTAACAACCCAGTTTTATTTTCCTTTTTGTTAAAGGCAAGGAATTTTCAAATACAAGATGAGATTCAAGCATCTAAAATGATACCAACCTTTTTAAGTTCTAAAAGTACAATTTTACAGCAGAAGCATTTTGTAGGGAAGGTGAAACTGAAGTGTTCTCAGTTCTAAAGTACTTCATACATATTCCTGAAGTCATAACATATTGTTCAGATTTTGAAACATCATGTACTGCCAAATGAAACAGTGACTAATAAGCACTCTAAACAGGCAGATTTATTCAAATTTAGCATCTATATTTTACTAAGTTCAGAAAAAACATTTTCATAATATATATTCAAAACACAGATATTATTTCTTTTTAAATAAACTGAGAACATACAAAAAAGAGCAATGCAAGCAAGTGATCTTTACCTAACTTCACTTTCCTGTGTATAGATGTTTTAAATATTTGTGATGACAACCTCTTATAGCAAGGCTAAAAAAAGGCATCATAAAATACTTGTAATTTCTTGAAAATATTACATGTTGTAGTACAGGGAGAAAACTCTGAAAAATATATGACTCTGTCTTGAAAGATAAAGGCATTTTTATTACTTTCAGATCAATTAGGGATTTTTAATATCTATTAATAAGTTTCTAATTTCCTAAACATTACATTGCAATAGCATTTTATTTATCATAACGAAACAGTTTCAGCTTTAAAGCTGATTTTGCCTTCTTCAAACGGAGTGCAGCAAGGCCTGTTGTTAAAATTTCTATATTTCACACAATGGGTTTGCTATTTCACCACTGGATCATCCAAAATGGATTGGATTTAAAAAAAAAAACTGAACCATTTATATTTAAACATCAGTTTAAATGTTCTACATAAGAACAGTTCCACTATCAAGCATCTACCTATATAACTTACTTCCATCTTTAGCCAAGACCCCAAAAGTAACTGAAATGAACCCCTGCTTCATTTCCCAGGTGGGATTCACCCCTTGCCAAACAGCTTAATGGGGGTTGTGATTTCCCCTTACACCCCTCTCTTCTATCCTGGGGTTGGGAAGGAAGTGCTATGGAGAAGCTAGAAGCCAGAGCAGAGCCACCAGGGTTTAGCACATCTGGTGGAAGGAGCTGCAGAAAGCAGGGAAGTGCTGTGTTTTCTTGGGAAGTGCTTTGGGGACTGCGGGGCCTCTAAGGACAAATAAGATGTGGGAGATGAGGAAGGTGTTTAGTGCATGGATCTTCTGCCAGGAGGCCAGCAGAGAGGATTTAATCAGTACTGGGCCCAAGTTGAACCCCATTCAATAATTTCTACCCAGTTAGACGCTGAGCCATTTGTTGACTACTACTGGCACCCAAGGTGTGTAACCACTTTACAGTCAATTCATCTAGGATTCATTTTCTTAACTTAATTTATGAGAAACAGTGGAATGGCACTGTTAACAACTAGGTGTATCAAATCTACTGCTCTTCCCCCATCCACAATGCTTATCACATTGTCACAGAATTAAATCAAATTGGTTAAGCCAAACCCACTCTTGGAAAAAAAATCTAACACAGCTGATCACCTGTTTCCCTCTAGCTGCTTAGAAACAGATTCAGTGATGGTGAAAGGAGAGCTCTAGCACTATTAGGAA
This sequence comes from Caiman crocodilus, assembly GCA_030014935.1. Lineage (NCBI taxonomy): Eukaryota > Metazoa > Chordata > Crocodylia > Alligatoridae > Caiman > Caiman crocodilus. Next base: position 341,944 of record JAGPOW010002067.1, on the reverse strand, counting down.
GTTTTAAAGATGTCAGCATCCCACGATAACAGGCCTAAAAAACTAATCTTGGTAGGAAAGCATTAGTTCCTGTGTCAGAACAAATACAACAGAACAAAGAACTGTGTAGAGGATTTAACTAACTTTAAAACTGAGTTTCATTCCAATAAAGTATTACTACTTTAAACCAGCCTAGGAAAGTTCTATAATTTTGCCTTACAAAACTCAGAGTTCATTCAACCATAAATAAACCAACCCCTGAAATAAAAAGTCCAAATACTTGTTAAAATTATTGCATCTAATCAGGTCTAGAAAATGGAATATAGCCATATCCTGCTGTCTGCTGACAGAGTAGGATGTCCAATCCTATTCAGTGTTTACTCAAATAATGCCAAAAATCCAACTGCTCAGACTCAGATTAATAAGCTCTCTTGTATGGAAAGCTGCAATGCCACTGTCAACAGTAAACTTGGGACACACAATAAGCATTCTTGGACAGTGTCCTTTATAATCATTTCATTTTTTTAATTTACTTCAATGCAATACTGTCTAGTAGCCTGAATTTCAACTATAATGTTAAGAAACCACTTAAAAGCCATAGTCTTAATAATATCTGATTTCAGTCATATTCTAGCAACAATGTTCTGTGTGGATTCTTTTCTTGTTAAAACATTAAAATCTCAAAACAGCACCAATTCAATTTATTCTTTATATTTCACTGGTTTTACGTTAACTCCAAAGACACAACGTTCCTAGGTCTACAGTATGTTTAACAAGACTCCTCTTTGGATGCTGCTGGAGCATAAAGAAAAATTAATCATCACTAAGAGATTAATCATTATGGTGGAGTAGGATAGCAAATGAAATCATTTCTATGCAACAGTTTTCGCATTCCTGATGAATACAGCTTTTGCCAGAATGTAAAAAAGATGCTAGTTGGAAGCTTGCCAGATTTAAAGCACAGAGTTCAATTGCCCCATCTGTCTGTACCTAGGTTAGTTAAAAGACAAGATAGTAGCCTTATTAACCTTAATTTACAAGTGAATAAATTAAATATAAGAACAAATGTTAAGGAAAATGTTAGAGTTTTAATATAAAAAAAACTTTAAATGTACAAAAGCAGGGAAATTAGTGGTTCATTCTTTCTTCATTACATTTTCTCTACATATTCGTAAGGGTCTTAGGATTCTGTGCAATCTTATAAAGATGTACTGCAATCCTTTGACACATCTGAGTGAAACAAAAACAAAATGACCTTGAAAATATCTGCTTTGGCCAGGAAGTTATGGGTTTTAAGCTAGAACATTTTATGAAATCAGAAAACTGGTAAACATGGCCCAGGCAGAGCACTATCTTATAATTACAAAATCATGTAAATGTCAAAAAACAAAGATCATGGGTTACTCTTTTTGATATTCAAATGAAACTTATCAATTTTCTAAAGAATTAAGGCCTCTGTGTGGTACACAAGAGACCAGCAAGGGGACAGAGCACAGTGGAAGACATGTCAAGCAGCAGAGAGCAGATTGGCCGGGGGGAGTGACACTTGGGGAGGGCACTGGGTTAATCTGTAGTACGCCTACCAAAAAGGTTAGCCCTCAGTGTTCTAGATGTACAGCAGCAAAAGGTGAAAAAGTGAGGCAATTTCCTAAACTACTGATTCAGGTCACAAAGATTTTTTTTTAAATAAAAACAAAAACAAAGACAAACATAAACTCTGAAATCATTCTATTATTTGTATTAAATGTTTAGCAAATGGGTTACTTCTAGAGGTGTGCAAAGCAGGCCCTATTAGATTCGGATATGGATTTGGCCCTGTCCCAAATCGGGGACAGTGATTCAATTAGTTGATTTGAATTACTGTCCCTGATTCAATTCAGCCAAATCCAAATCTGAAGATCTGATGCCGATTCAGAGAATCAGAGATTCAGATGTGGACACAATTTTAAATGTTTTTTCTATGCATCTCACGATACCAGTGCAGTTTATGAATGCTACAATGCAGGGGTGGATGGAGCATCCCACAGATGTACGGGGGGGGTGGCGCATCCCATAGGAGCACATGCTCAGCAGCAAACCTGGAAGTGAACCGGAAGTACTTCCAGTCTACTTCCAGGTCTGCCAGGGAGCACGCTGGGGCCCCCCCAGCTCAGCAATCAGTCACAAGTGGACCCTGGGTACCACGCCCAGATCCAGGAGGAACAGTCACCAAATTGGGGGATTGTGGGTGAAGGCCCCCTGCACGCTCTCCGGCAGACCTGGAAGTGCTTTTGTCCACTTCCAGGTCTGCTGCCAAGTGCACTGGGGAGCCCCCAACGCTTCTGTGGGACACTCCATGTGCCCCAGCATCACAGCCCTCACAAGCTGCCTGCTACCTAGAGATATGCAGAAAAAACATTTAAAGCTGTGTCAATGTCCAAACCACCAAATCTTTCCGAATCAATTCGAAGGGTTCTAATTTGAATTGGAGAAATTAAAGTGTCCCCTGATTCGATTCGAATTTGGAGATTCAGCCAGCCAATCAGGCCAAATCTCTGCCAAATGAGAGACCAAAGCTTTGCATAGCCCTAGTTACTTTTTCCATGAAAGTTTTACATATTTCTCTTTATGCTGTTGTCTTGGAATACCCTCCAAGGAGGATTTGCTCAGGACCACCATGGCCTTGTCTAATTTGAGCGAGTCCCCCAAAGCCAGCCCCGGCATGGCTTCTAGAACAAGGTGGGAACCCAAGTGCCTTTCCATTGCCTTTTGGTCTCTTATCTTCCCTGGTACTACTATGTGGTCAAATTCTGACTCAAGTTAGCATCCGGTTCCATTCCTGAGAAGATGGACTTTGCTTCTTGTGGGGGAAACCAAGCACAACTCAAGGTTCCAAGAAGCAATACAGACAGCCTCTTCTAAGATCACAGACTCATAGACTCAAAGGACCAGAGGGACATTTACGTGCTTATCCAGCCTCACCTTGAACACCTCCAAGGATGGTGACTGCACCACCTCTGCTGGGAGTTTGTTCCAGATTCTGGTGACCTTTACAGAGAAAAGGTTTTTTCTTATGTCCAGCCTGAATTCACCCTCCATCATGCAGCCAGAGGTTCCCTGCCTCTCTCTCTGAAGTGGTTAAAACAGTCCCTCTGTCCCCAGTCAAGCTGGCACAACTTTGAGGAAACCCAAAGGTATACAGCTGATCCCTTTTCAATTTTTCCAGACCACTGAGCACCCAAAGCTCCTTTCCTGGTCTCTTTCTCCAGACTCCCCTCTCTCCACCCTGTTCTTCCCAATGTTATATTTATCCCTGTCCATCTCCCAGGTGTTGGCCATCTAGTCTTCACTGGTTTGTCAATAAAGCTATTCCAGGCTCTCTGTAGATAATAGAGGTCCATATAGAATGCCTGCCAATGGATTTGGGAGTATCTGAAGTCCCAGCGTGAGAGCTTGGGATGGAAGATTCTTGCTGGTTGTAGTGCCATACATGGTGTTTAGGATGATTGAGTTCTCCCTACTCAACTGATACATTTTTTGGAACAATTAGGTTCTGCTCAATTGATATAATTTGGAACCGAATTAGCTGATTTGACTTGGAACACTTCAACAGTTCAAAGCGGGCCATCGCAATAAGCACATCTTCCAGACAAGATCTGCCCAGATGGCAAAGTGGAGAAATCAGAAGACAAGATTGCAATGCTGCACAAAGGCCAGCTATACAGCCATTGCCTGCTGGCAGCTGGCCCAGAGGTGTAGGTGGCTCCGTTGTAGTGGCCATGCTGCAGCCCAGGCAGCCATGTAGTCCCTATCTGGGTCTGGCAGGCGCACAGCCACAGGGCCGCAGATCAGAGGAGATGGATTCTGTTGCAGTGGCAGCGGGTCAACGCCAGGCAGCAACCCCCACTGCCAGACTACTGCAGTGGGTAGAGGGTGCAGGGGCCACTCTAGGTCAGGGCTGCTGGAGCAGTTCAGCTGGCACAAGGGGTTAGTGTCCCCAGATACCAACTGGCCAGGCCTCAGAAGCTCCTGAATGTAACTAGTCCTGAACTGCTTGCCAAGGCAGCTTTTTATACTGCTAGGGCCATGACAGGAGCTGGGCAGGTTCAGTTTGCCCCAAGTGGCACAATTTGTGTCACACCAAAGTGCATGTTTAGGCATGTGTGCTGAGGCACAAATCTCTGACATAAATTTGTACAGCTGCTACGTGAGCTGCTGCAAGCAGCCTGAAGGCAAGCATGCCTGAAAGCACGGACATGGCCAAGAGGGATGCTACAAGGATTTGTTCCTGGTCAAGAGCTCTTTAGTATCTTTATTAATGACTTGGATGCAGGAATAGAGAGGTTACAGATTAGGTTTGCATATGACACAACATTGAGATGTGTTACAGACACTTTGAAAAATAGGATTAGAATTCAAAAGGATGTTGATAAATTGGAGAGCTGGGCTACCAATGACAAAATGAAAGTCAGCACTGACAAATATAACACACTATACTTAGGAAAGAAAAACCAATTGCATGCATAACGAATGTGGGACAACTGGTGAGGCAACAACGTTGACAAGAAGGACCTTAGGAGGTTATAGCAGATCAAAAACTCAACATGCACCGGGAAAATGGTCTTGCAATGAAGTGAATGCAGTTTTGAACAGCATTCACAGATGTATTGTGTGCATGACATGATCAGTGATAGTATCACTATTTTTGGCCGCAAGGGCCTCAACTGGAATACTTCATTCAGTTGTAAGCATTGAATATGAAGAACGGTATAAAGAATCTTGAGAGCATTCAAAGATTAGTCACAAAGAAGATAAACGGGGTTGACAAGCAAGACGCACAGGAAAGATTTAGAGAACTAGGTATATTTAATCTGGAGGAAAGGAGATTAAGCAGCAGGAGCATGTTAACAGTTTTTAAAGATTTGAAAATCTGCCATAAAGAAGAGGGAGAACAACTGTTCTCTCTTGCTACAGAGGGAGGAATTTGAGGCAATGTGTTTAAACTGCAGCAAAGCAAATTGACATTAAATGTCAGGAAAAAACTTACTAAGTTTAAGAATAGTAGGACGATGGAGCAGGCTTCTTGGAAACATCTGAGGTTTTCAAGAAGATGCTTACTCAGATTAGCTATGGTCCCTGCTGCAACCTCCATGTCCTCCTGACTGCTGCTGGCCTGGAGCTGAGACTTGGGTGCCTCAGCCTCTGGGACATGGGCACAGCTGGACCCCATGCACGGCTGCAAGGCAGCCTGCCTGATCCTGCTGCTGTGCCTGGGCCCAGGACAGACTGAGTGCCTGGCACGCTCTGGAGCAACCCAGGTAACAGCCTGAGTCCCAGCCAGCTCCCGTGCCACTACTGCTAGCCATGCCCTGCTTTTTTTTCTAGCACACTGAAGCAGCATGCTGGAGCAGCAGGGGCATGCAGCAGGCAAAGAGACCCTCTGGCTGGGTGCTAAAGCATCTCCTTGGAAGACCCAGTCTCCAGTTGCTTCTCAGCATGCTCCAAAGTGTACCCCATGCTGCATTTTTCTAGCATGTTTTGTTTTGATACTAGGATTCCCCGGTGTCAAACTTAAGAGCCCATGCTCCAAATATGCAGACCTGGGAATATTTTTTAGTTTGTGAAGTGCTTCCTGCGGTGTCTCAGACTGCTTTGAGACACGGCAACAGACACATGCAAGCTTGTGTGGATGCAGCCCTTGAGTCCACTTTGACATCAATTCATTTATAGTTACTTTTTGCTTGCAGCCAGTCAACCAATTATGTATCCTCCTAACAATCACTAATTAGCACGCATTTTTCCAGATTACTTAAAAGAATGTCACATGTTTGTCCTAAGTTGCACTGAAGCCCAGGTAGGTTATATCTATTGAATTCCTCTCATCCAGCACACAACAGTTGCACAGAAGAGGAACAACCTGGTTTGGTATGTGTTCTTTACAAATCCTTGTTGGCTGCTCAACAACCCTTCCTTGTCCAGATCTTTATAAATTCATTCTTTTACATTTTGTTCTAGTTATTTCCCAAGTATTAAAGTCAGGCTGATTGATTTATAATTATTGAGACCCTTATTTTTTTATTTTTTTTTTAAAAAGACTGACACTATGAGTGTCTATACATGTGCTATAGGGTGGTGGGGGTGCTTAAATTAGAGTGGCTTTGAGAGAAGATTTAATTAAAGCACCCACGGCATCACATGGTTTCAGTGTTTTGCACTTCAAAAAGGTGGTGGGGGCATTTTCACTAACGCTTATTTGATGATCTTTAAAGGCCCCTGCCACCATTTTGAAATGCAGGGACACTGAATACACATGACATGGAGGCTACTAGAGTGCGCTAATTAGCATGCTTCAGCAGGCTCAGTTAATCAATTCTGCTTCAGTGCGTGCTAACTAGCATGTCAGAGCAGAGGTCTGTCACATGTATAGGTGCCCTATATTATCCATTTTCCAGTCCTCTGGGAACTTGCCTGTCATCCATGATTTGCAAAAGTCATTGCCAGGGGCTTCAATGTTTTTTTCAGCTAGCTCCTCCAACACCCTGGAGTGATTCGGTCAAGCCTACCAACTTAAATTCATTCATATTTGTCAAAAAATCTGTTTATCTATGATGATCTGCAGCCTTTCCCTTTCTTTGTTTATATGCGTTTTGTTAGTTGTCTAATCAGAGTCAAATACATTATTTGTAAAAAATGTTGCTAAGTACTCACTGAATAGCTCTGCATTTTTTGAGATTCTATTAATAACCGGCCCTTATTGTTGAGCAGTTTCTCTGCTCTTTCCTTCCTGTGTGACATGTTTGTTTCTTGTAGTCTTTAACAATGCTTGCCAGTTGTATCCTATTTTTTATTTCTACTCTCCCAATTTTCTTCCTACAAGTTCTTGCTATCCCTGGTATACTTTCTTATTGATTCACCCTTCTTTCCATTGCTTCCATTTTTCTTTTCATTTTGAAGTAGCTAACTAACAACTTGCAGAGGCACATCAGTCTCCTGTACAACCTTTCCAGTGAGGGAATACTGTGTCCTTTAGAATCCAGGAGGATTGGCAGTTTCTAACGTCCTTGGTTTTGCTAGTCCCATACCTTCCTTTTCTTAAAACCATAAGCTCTTATATCACAATCATTTCCTCCCATTCTTTTGACCATATTAACGTTCACACTAGTTATTTCTTATTGTTCAGAAAAAGGTATAAAATGGATGATCCCAGAGTGTTACATTTAACTTTCTAAAATAGAAAGTAAAGCTCTACACACATTAAGAAATGGTTGCACAATTCATATCGTTCTGTTTGTCTTCCAACAAATAACAGAGAGGTTAAGTGCTAATTAGTACTCATTAGTACTAATCTCGCAAGTTTTGAATATATGGGGGTTGAACTAGATGACCTCCTGAAGTCTCTACCAAGTTTTTGTGATTCTATGATTTGTGTTCCTGATTAGGCAGTCTTTAACAGATCCTTACCCTAGTTAGTATTCTCTACTGTTTTAATCCAACAGACCTGGTGTTTTCCTTCTCTTGCACCATGAAATAAGCCAGTAAATTCTTCATATATAGTACAGAACCACCTTCTTTTTTCCAGTATCTTTCCTTTGGAATAAGCTATACTCCTTAATGTTGACATTCTAATGTGAGAATTTATCCCACTAAATCTCTGTAATGCCAATTAAGTGATAATTTTCTTTACATACAATGATTTCCAGTTCATCCTTAGTGCTTCTCATATTCCTTGCAGAAAAAAAAAAAACAATCAGGGGGATATTTTGAATCAAATTCAAGCCATCCAATGTGGACAAAAATATTTTACCAATTAAGCTTTGAATCCTACTGATGGCAAAAAGGGATTTCCCCTTGGTGTGATGCAGTTAGGTCATGGAAATACGTACTGAGAAGTCAGAACTACATCTCATGCCATACACGTATTTATGGAACAGAAATGCATACAAGTTAAAACCTATGGTTTTCCTCCCTGCTCTGGCTACATCTAGGTATTTCTGTAGAGTCAGAATTTTTCCATCCCCTTCTCTCTCGAAAGAAACTAAAAATAAACCTTGTCATGCTGCCCAAGTACACTGAGAAGACTGCTATAACATGACGTATCAGGCACAGAAATATTAAACTAATCAGGGCGTAGTGAAAAGAAGCTAGTAATAACTCAGCACAAAGGCCATTGCAGCTGAAAAACCACAATTCTGTGAGATGTATAAGGTCCCTCCTGCATTAACAATTTTATATGTTTAATTTTCAAGGGAGGTGGTGCTCACCCCATCTTTGGGGTTCTTCAAGAGAAGACTGCACAGACACCTGGCTGGGATCACATGACCCCAGGTTTCATGACCCTTTTCTTGCCTACCACAGGCAGGGGATCAGACTAGATGGTCCGCTGAGGTCCCTTCCGACCCAAGAATCTATGAATTTCCTGAGCAATTGTGATGATCCCTGAAGTTACAATATAACATGGAATTCCAGTTGCAATACTAGTTTTACCTAGACAGGAAAGAAAATGTGATGACTAATCAAAGTAGCAGCAACGTACTTTTAGCAGAGGAATACCACTGTAATCCCTCAAGTGTAAGGAGTTGCTGATTTGCCCCAGCTTTGCCAACAGTTCAGGGAGAGGTGATTAGAAATCCTTCCTGTGAATAGTTCTTTGTTCCTTCCTCAACTCATCCTAAATAGGTGAACGGAACAGTTCTTTCTCTGCCAATAAAAGGACTCAGAGTCAGGGAAGTGACCTTTTGAACAACTCAACACAAAGCACAGCCAGTTTTGTTTAGTCTTGCTCTCCAATAAGGGAAACTCTTAATAAAGACAGTAGAAATTGTCATTGTTTGAAAGGCACTGTGGAGAACGGAGAGCTAAAGGCACAATAACAGAACTGAATGCTCTTAGATGCAACTCTCTAGGAAAATTCATTAAAGCTAAGCTGGCCTTAATTAAACTGCAAAAGCTATTTTTATTCAAATTAAAGAATTACATTTTCAAACAAATAAATTAATCATATATTTATGCTGTGGAAATAATTACCGCTTAAACTAAACAGAGACACAGGCATGAATTAACCAGGTCTGTTTACTACTCAACTCTTCTCTCTATGGCTCTTCAATGAAAAGCAGTTATTAGACAACTCACCTGCTCAACACTCATTTGGAAACACTCAGACTCAGAAATTGAACCATTAACTCCTTAATTTAGTCCTATCCAATTTCTAGAATGTTTACTGTCATTCAAACAGGTTTTAATAATACATCGTCAAATCCAGTTCTCTGAAAAATATGTTTATCCTTGAGTATGTCATATCTTACAAACACAAAAAATACTGCTTGAGACACATACCAATACCTTCCCCCTAATGTCTGCAGAATCTAGTTATGCACCTGTCTGGTATCTCATTTGTTACCTAAATGAATTTCAGTCCTTCTAAATAAGGTAACTGATAACTTTTGAAATGACCTCCAATTTATGCAAACAAAATGTATCAAACAAATTATATGTAAAGCATATGCATATTTTAACACAATACTCCTATCACTAGATAAAAGTCAAAGCTAAACAATCAAGTTAAAAATGGTAGTAATCATATTAAACCCACTTACAATTCCAGAATAGCTGGATATTTCTATGAACAGTCACTAAATATTTAAATATTCACATTTAAATTATACTTCAGAATTAGCATTTCACTTAATCCCTTCCACTCTGACCTGTTTGTTTGTTTTTTCATTCAGATTTAATAACCCATCTACATCAGTCAAGTTCATCTTTGCAGGTTTATCAATCACGAGAAGTACCAAGTCATAGCAGAAACATTTGTTACAGTATTGTGCAGACACACTAAAATGCTAATATTGGAAAAACACTTTTGTACATCCACAAATAACACACTGTATGTCCATGCTTGTGTTCTGCATTCTGGGGCTCTACATGCAGGCTGCATACATGACTTAGGAAATGTAAAAGAAAATTGGGATGTGTTAACCCAACCCTGTAAAGAAGACCTGGAGATCATATCATTCTTGTTTATCCCAGGAATTCCCCTATTTCCACCTCCATTTCTATCGTTGACCTCAAGCCTGGACTCCATGCATGATATCTTTACCCAGGAAACCAACTTCAAAAAAGCTGAATGGTGTGGGAGTCTTGTGGTCATTGAGGAAAACATAGTTGGTTAAATTAACATGCAGCTTGAGGATTCTAGCCCTTTCTAGCTCTGGTCAGAAATAAGTAGGGGATAAGTGACTCTAGCTGGCATAAAAATCCCTGGTCACCACAAAAGAAGGTAGATAAAAAAGACAGTGATGTATAGATTAAAAATAAAAAAGTTTCATAACCAATCACCAAAACCGCATTTCTATTCGTAAATTCTCTCAATTAGACGAGCAGCGAGTCCCATCTGAATGTATCCTGTCATAGAAGAAAAGCTTGCAATGTCGATGTTTTTACTGCGGCCCTGATTCAGAATGGTAATTAATCATGTCAGTTCCTTTAAACATGTGAGTAGTCAGAACTATTTATATATTTTTTGTCGTGCGCATGCTTAAGCACCTTCCCAAATCAAGACCTGTATTACTACAAAGATCCTCACATAAATCATCAATGACAGCTCAGAAAAAATACTTCCCTTTGTAGTAGTATACATACAGTCAAGAATGTATGGAAAATGATCGCAAATAATACTTGTAGCTAGAATTTATTTTAAGCATTACTGATTAAAATTATGGAAAACAACATAGATTGATGAAATACATTTCAAATATACAGAACATTTTTTTAAGAAGGTTGGTACTGTTCCACCCCCCTTTTTCTTCTATAAAATCTGACCAACCTACTTAGTTTCTATTCTTATCCCTCACTAATTTACATAATTTTAGCACTGCAGAATATAGCTAGCCCAAGATTTTTTTTTTATAATTACACTCATCATGGAAACTGTCAGTATCTAATGAAGGATAATTTCTGCTATTATAAGAAGCTTAAAAGATCGTTTTCATGAATAATTCTTAATATGAATCATTACATTCAAACAATGTCAGAAATAAAAATGTGTGTACTTGAAAACAACATTCCTTTTTAAGGAAGAATGTAGTTTTCCACATGCATAAAGCTTAACCATTATACCTGTAAGAACATCAAATTACTGATGCAAGGAAAACAGAATATTTTGTTTTTGCACAAAACCTATTAGGTTAAATATTTATCTTAGTAATAGTATTAGTAGCACATGTACAAGAGATGAATTATTTTTTTCCTCAGAAATAAATCATGGTATGGTCCAACCTTACATTAATTAGCAGATTTTAGGAATGCAATTTTTATCTGCTAGCTTTTGTTCTTAAATATTGTTTTTACTAAGAGCAACCAAAAATATTTATTAAAACCCTCTCTCAACCAAAAGAAAAATAAAATAATATTCATTGCAATGTCCACTTCCTATGTGCAAAATATATTAAACAGTGCATCCCTGTTGTAAAGCAACACAGAAATTGCACTGCTGACAGAGTTTAAAAGAACAAACTACACAGCATCTTCTGCATTTCAAGTATTGTGTTTTCACTATATAACATGTAGTTCTAATTGTTATTTTGTTGCCTGTTTTAAAAAGTTTGTCCATCCATTCTTGGCTCCAACAAAAGTGCAAATGTAGACATATTAATTCTGAGATTTCTCCCTTAAAGTTATGGCTGTTTGTTGCTGCAAGTTTTCACTGAAGTCACCCTTCAGGAATCCTGAGGACCAGAATGTTTCGTAGTTTCGTAACTTTTAGGGTCAGAAGGGACCTGAACAGATCATCAAGTCTGACCCCCTGCCCCAGGCAGCAACAAGTCCTGGAATCATAATACCCCAGCCAGATAGCTATCCAACCTCCTCTTGAAGACCCCCAAGGTAGGGGAGAGCATCACCTTCCTTGGGAGCCCATTCCAGAGCCTGGAAGCCCTATGAAGTAATGCCTCCTGATACCAAGCCTGAACCCATTCTCCATCAATTTGCGGCCAATATTCTTTGTTATCCCAGGTGGTGCCCAGGAGAACAGAGCCTCACCTATTTTCCGCTGGTCCCTCCTGGTGAGTTCATAGACGGCCACCAGATCCCATCTGTCTTCTCTTGTGGAGGCTGAATAGATTCAGGCCCTTTAGTCTATTTTCATAGGGCCTGGCCTGCTGCCCCTTGACCATGCCAGTGGCCCTCCTCTGGACCCTCTCAAGGTCAGCCACATCCCTCTTGAAGTGCGGCGCCCAGAATTGGATGCATTTTAAGTTGGAGGAATCAAAATTAGGCTCCCAGAAGTCATTTTTCAATGTTCTGTAAGGCAGAACCCTGGTTAGCAGTCCTCCTGGACTGCTGAACAGTAGGCTGGGAGCAGCGTGATGAGCTCTCTAGGACCTGGGCCCACTTGAGGGCTACGCCAGAGGATATAGGGGAGTTTTGATGGGAGCATGCATTCCAACTATGCTGCTATATTTATTCATGATCTTGAAGACTTCCTTCACCTCTGCCAGATTCACAGTCTCTCAGAGCACTTACACAAGTTACATTTTTCATAGGAATGGGCTTCTGAAAACATTCTACAGCCATAACATAACACATGCATGGCTGCAGAGCACTTTTTAAATGGCTGATGACACAAAAAAATAACCCTTGTCAAAGCAGCTATTAGCTGAAATTGCTACAGAACAGCGCGCTTTAGGGAAATTTTGTTCCATCAGGGGTTAATTTTTAGCTATGCCCCTAGGGATGTCAGTGGCCAGGGGAAGGGAAGAGGAGAGAGAGAGGGAGCAGCACACAGCTGCCAACTGGGCTTTGCCTAGCTGGAGCTGGATGCGGGGTGGGGGTGGGATAGAACAAAGCCCCTCACCTCACAGGCACCCCCTAGCTACCCCAGCTGGAGTACTGGGGAGAACCAGGCTGAGCCCACAAGGTGAGGGAGCTCTGTTCCACCCTGCCCTCCACCCCCAGCCACAACAAAGCCAAACCACCAGCAGCTGTTACTGCCACTATCAAGAAGCTTGGGTGGGCAATGGAGGAAGGGAGCCCCCTCACCTCACAGGCCCAGCCTGGTTCTCCCCAATACACCTGACCCAACAGTTAGAACCTCCTGAACCAACAGACAGTCTAGTCTGTTGGGTCAGGGAGAGACTATCATCCATGGCACTTTGTGTAAAGCGCCATGAGTTAGAGCGAAGCCCTTAAATGTCTGTAAGCACCTTCAGTCTCCCAGTCCTTGCAAGGTTCTCTCTAGTCACTGAGAAACCATTCTCATTCTCTGCCAGCTCCCAGATTGCTTTTTTGTTCTCCTCCTCCTCCTCTCTTCTTCCTGAGCCCTGAGAAATTCCCTCCACTTTTCAATACTCTGGCCTCACAGTTGGAAGGCTGCTAAGAACTTGCAAAATATTTTCTCTTCTCTCTAATTTGTTTTTCCTTGTCAGATTTGCCAGGAATTGGAAACTCGGTAAGTGCTTTGTTCCTAAGGATATGGTCTGCTCAGCTAAAAATCCTATGTATAATGAGAAAAATATCTGTTACAGTGCTTTGTTCAGTTTCCATGCCACAAAAGCTTTTTCCTCCTTCAATTTTGGGATACCAACCCTATAGCCTCTTCCCATTACTTCCTATTTGGGTTGAAACAAGACCTGTTTGTACTTCTAACATGTTTGCACTGAGTGCCAACTATTGTGGATTATTGTTCTGGGGGTTTAGAGGTATGCATGGAGTTCTATTACACTGTGTTAAAATGTACAGTCTCATGCTATTGGCTTATTTTATCAAGGTATTAGTTCCTAGGAAAGCCCCTTAGAGACTGTTTGATTGCCAGATATACCCCAGAAATGTAACACAAATGTAACAAGGACATTTTCTGTAACACCTCTGAAAATACATCTCAGCATCAAAATAAATAACCAATATAAAATAGGCTGAAGTTTGGAATAGTCTAAGAGTGACATATTTTAAAATACAGACAACTTTGCATAGTGGTTTCATGATTCTACAGGAATTTAAAAAACAAGCAACTAGATCAGGTTTTTAGGAAAAAAAATTAGAAGTCTAAACAGGTATGTTTTTGAGCTTTTTCGTCAGCAATCTAGCCACAGTACTTTAGAGTAAATACATTTCCTACACTGTTTCCATGCATGCAGAGGAGTCCTGCACAGGTCCTCATTCCGGTGAGAACACAGCTGTTTTGGAAGTATTACAATTGTCTGCGTTTGTCTATATCCAGAAATAAAGGTCTTGAATTTGACTCTGAAATGTACATGATATTAAAAGAATAAGTTCCTTAAGAAACTGGAACTTTGTGCAACTACATATACTATATTATTTAGAGTTTCAAAGATTAAATGAATTATTAATGGGTTCCACACTGCAGTAAGTGATGTATAAACATTGCAGTAATAATTTCTAGATGGCTATTCCGTACAAGTAATAATAAATTGACTGCAGCGAAACATAAGTAAAAATACTTGACAGGATTTAAGATTATGGTGCTTTATATACGCACTAAATTTTAGAAACCACGAGTTGGAAGGTCAAGTTCTTCCAACTGCCAGGGAATGTATAGCTGACAGTAAAATGCCACATCTAGGAGTGTCTATAACACCTCAACACTATACATTCTTCTGAAGTTTCAGCAAATGAAGTTTGACCCATGCAAGTGAAGTCTCAGATAAATATTTAGCCCTTTGTTAAGGTATTTATGCCATGTTCATCACCAAAGTGTAGAATTATTAGAATGCCTACCACCCCGCCATGCTTTTCCTAGGTTTCAGGTAAAAGGAAACAATTCAGTATGAACAAAGCATTTTTCATCTCAAATTATAAATTACTGATGCACCTGGTAATAATGCAGACATTTTATTACATCAATAATTAATCTTCTAAATAACCTGCTTGCAACCTTCTAAACCAGGGGCAGGCAACTACAGCCCACAGTGTCTGGCCTGCGGCAGGTCCTTCAGTCCCACCTGGCCCAGCATCTGGGCATCCTCTGGCCCCCTGGGCACGCAGTGGGGCTGGACCAGCTCTGCAGCTGGACTGCCTTTCTAAGCAGCCCAGGAGCTGTCACTATCGCTGGCCCAATCCCCATGGTACTGGCTGGGACCCGTGCAAACAGCCTGTGGCAACTCCCCAGAACTGCCTACGTGGCCAACAGGCTCAAAGAACTGCCCACCCTTGTTCTAGGCTTTGGCAGAAGAGCAGGCAAAACAGTTCCAGCCTATCACCCCAGAGATGTGCTGACAGGCTGAGACTCTTGTCTGTCTTGCTCATTTTCAAGAGGCCAAGGCCAAGTTGCAGAAGCATGGCTAAATCAGAATGCCCCTGTCATACAGTACTAGAGATGTGCACTGGTATCCATAACAGATTTTTACTCCAAAATCAAGTACATTCAAAGGTTACTTCAATCTCAAATAGAGAGCTGAATCAAAAGGAGAAGCTAGCCCAAAATTATTTCAAAACCATGAAGGTGGTTAAGAATTTCAAACCTCAGAAATCTTGTTTCTTAACAAAATATTCAGACCTAAACATGCACTGACTGAAACATTTCTGTCCTTCAAAGCTCCTTCTCCCACTCAAAAGTTAACAGATTTTCTTTGAAATCAAGGGCTGCAGGAAAAAATTGTGAAGAATAAAACTTCTATTATATATAAGATGCTTGTTTTACACCTTGTATCCCCTCCCAACACACAACTGAAGCCTCCCATCAACAAATCAGTCTGATTTGAGAAAACTGGCTTCTCAAACTGTACTGGGGCCAGACTGTGTAGAAGAGCCTACTATGCCTGCCACAATAAGAATACAAATATGCAAACTGCAAATAATATCACTCAGTGTTTATGCAGTCTTTTGCTAAGCACAAGGATAGATTCACAAACGTACTAGATGCAACGCAAGGTAAATGACACCAGGGAAACAATGAGACAATCTGGTATTTACCAACTTGGACATATTCCTCCCATAGTCAATGGTTATCATCTGGGTGTCTGCACTCAATATTATTTTAAGGGATCTAACTCAACATCAGCTGCTATAGGTTTATGAACCTGTACCTGACTACAGCACGTGACAGAAGACCTTATTAGTTAAAGGATGGCAGCAGTGTACATTTTACAGGCTAAAGACAGGGTGGCACAGCTTATGAAGTATTCTGATAGCAATGTGGATAATGCCTTCCATATCATTGTGACATGCTGCACCCTACCCAACATATACCAGGATATAGGTGAGAAATTTTGCTTAAAGTTAGCTCAAGACACTGCTAGTTTGTAGATTCAGTATAAGCAACCAGAAAATCTACCTTTTATGTGAAGTGGGGGCAGGGCATTAAAGGAAATAAGACAATTGTGTTCCTACCTCCTTGCACTGGAAGAGGGTGTTTATGAGGAACTGTGATGCTGTGTACTCCTACAGTATACTTGTGACTGTATTTATGTGCCAGATCTCCAAGAAATTTCAGTTAATACAGACAGTTGAATTTGTAACCCCCTACCACCTGGGACAGTGTTTTAAGGCTAAGAATGATATAACTTTCCATCAGTCTACCAAGGTAGGGTGTTAGAGAGAGTAACATTAACTGAAATCTGCCCTGAGGCAAACCTGCTTTTAATTTTCTTTAGTAATTATTTCAAACTTTGCAAGAAGGAATCTGTTTAAATTCACCCCTTCCCCACTTGGAATCCATCTGGAACACGTATGGTGAGGAGGTGGAGGAGAAGGACAAGCAACATGGTGTGGATTCTACCCTCAACTAAAACTAAAGCAATTACAATTTTATTGGTCATAATCCAGAGCTCTCTCCCGGGTATGCTATAGTTTCCTCTATAAGAACAACAAACACAATGGCTGTTATTTGTCCAGCTGTGGATCTAACTCGTACTCCAAAGCCTTTTCCCTCTCCACGATGCTTCTTGGGTCAATCCCCAAACAGATGCTTGGAATACAATCCCATAAGATCACCCCAACTATGTAGTCATGTGACTTGCTCCAGCAAAGTGATTTATTCGAGCTTCATAATCTGTACTTTTGCTTTCTCCCCTCTCTCACTGGGGTTTCCTCTGCTGCTAGTTCCATCTTCCTTGCCCAAGCCTAAAAATTAGGCCATCCCTGATCAAAAACCATACAACTCTGTGGGCTCTATGCTATGGGTGGATAAAAACTTCTGGTCAAAACGTTTCAAAGTAATAGCAGACACCTGTTAAACTACCCTTTGCCTTACAGTTGATACCCTCTATGTTTTTGTTTTCTATACTGTAAGAGAGAATACTTGTAGACTGTAAAGCCCCCTACTTGATCTCCACTTCCAGCAGCTTCTTTCTTTCAGATATTTTCATATCAGTGCACATTTAAAATGTTACTCCAAAAATCGCTCTCCTGGATGGACTCACACCACCAAAGACTAGGAAGAATCCTGATGTGCTTTTTTGGCCAGCTAGCAGCAATCTGGCGGTGGGGGTGGAAGGAGAGGTGGGGGACAGAGGTAGACAGGCATCTTCTAAAGCTTTTTGGCTGACTTGAGCTGAGTATGGTAGAAAATGGAGCAGACTGCTTGAAATGAAGGTCTAAATTATATATAAATAAGAAAGCAACTTCTGTTGCAAAGGAGGAAAATGAAGCGATCAGACAGACAGACCAGACTGTACAGGCCTAGGGCACCGCGGATAGCATTAGAGGATTATCAAAACTAGAGCTGCTACCATGTTTAGCTGCATCCAACTGCAAAGTGGGTGGTCAGAATCTCTCTTAAAGCAAAATGCAGTCTCTACTGTGTACCCCAATCCCTGGTGTGCTAGCCCAGGTTCACCACTCACATTAACATGGGCATAAAAATGTTATGAAAGGAGGATTAAGGGGGATTGGGCTGAAATCTAAGTAAACCAGCAATGTAGGCATACCCCAAAGTGGAGTTTAAAGGGCAAAAGTGAGGGCACAGAGCAGTTTTACAATCAGTTCTGTTACCAAAATGGCCTTTATAGTTTGATATAGGCATACACTACTCCATCATCCATATATATGGATATATCTTGTCCATCCTGATAATACAAAAATGCTATTCAAATGTTAAGAGATGGAAATAAAACTCTACAAATAACATGCCAAATTCTCTGCTGGTATAACTGCTGGAATCAGAAAATTAAGGTTGAAAGGGACCTCAGGAGGTCAACTAGTCTAACCCCCTGCTCAAGCAGGACCATCCCCAACTAGATCATCCCACTCAAGGCTTTGTCTACCCGAGTCTGAAAAACCTTCAAGGATGAAGACTCCACCATTTCTCTGGGTAACTTGTTCCAGTGTTTCACCACCCTCCTTATGAGTAGGTTCTTTCTAATATCTAACCTAAACTTCCCTTGGTGCAGCTTGAGACCATTGCTCCTTGTTCTGGCATGTGCCACCACTGCAAATGAGTCTAGCTCCATCCTCTTTGGAACCACCCTTCAGGTGGTTGAAGGTTGCTATTAACCCCCCCCCGCCCCCCCAGTCTTCTCTTCTCCAGACTAAGTAAACACAAACTAAATAAGATAAATATGCTTCTCCTCAGAAGTCATGTCCCAGCCCCCTAACCATTTGCATTGCCCTCCACTGGACTCTAGAATTTGTCTACAAATTAAATAACACTGATTTTATCAGTTAAACCCAATAAAATCATGACACAATATGCTGAGTTTGAATCCAGTCTAGGCCCTAATTTGAAAAAGCTTTTGAGCCCATCAGAGTTAAGAATAACAAATTACTTTTTATTCCGCTAATTTTTTTATATGGCACATTGATTCTGTTGAGCACTACTAAAAAGCCTACCAGATGAGGAATCAAAAGATATACCAGATAACTCAAAGCCAGAACACTGCGTAGCATTCAAGTTATGTCATTGCAAACAATGTTTCTGCCTGATGCACATTGCACAGCCCCAAAACTTTAAATTACAGCAATTGTAACTCCTGCCCAATTCACCTGGGAAAGAGGGCATGCTTTTGTCCCCATGATTTGCATTATGATCTTTTTGGTTTTTTTGGTCAGGTTTTTAACCTCATTAAAAATCAAGTGATAGCTGTGAGTTGTTGCCTTAAAGCAACACTTTCCTTTAAAAGCATTTAACATAGCTCCTACCTGGCATCTCTGAGCTTTCAGCAACAAAACACTGCTCAATGAGGCTATGACAAGGAAGATATGCAGGGTGTGCTCTGCGTTAGCTGTAACAAAATACTATTTTGTGCTGTTACCACACACAAACTCTTATCTTTAAGAACTTATTCCTAAACTCAAAATAAACTTGTGTATTAGCAACATTAATTTAGCTGACCTGCTATTTTTGTACCCAACTGATTTCAGTAATATTAGAAATGGGAAAATATTTCTGAGCCAGGGACAGAAATAAAATATTACAAAGAATAAAGTTAATATTTTACAGAATAATCATAATGCTTACACAGGCTATCTACTAAATTAAGAGGGTTCTATTTATTTCCCCTCCTACCTTCAACTTCAGTTTGCCAATAAAACGGTTTCAATTAAAAAAGCCAGACACTTTATCCAGTCTTACACAATACAGCAAAGCAATACAAACTCAGTCCCCATTCCATTCCAGGCTCCTGGAATAGAAATTGACATGCCTACAACTAAACAAGAGAGGAAACATGCTTTGGATCTCCTCTCTCAAAGCGTCATGGCAGGGAGGAAAGGTGGGGAGCTTGTGAGCAGAACTTTCCTGAAGGGGCTGGTCCCCTGGAGCAGCCAGCCGAATCACTGCTGCCCTGTGCTTTCAACAGTTCTCAGCACTCTTCTACAGCCAATAGAGCATGTAGAGCACACTCAGATGTATGAACAGAAGCACCTGGGCTACAGGCCATTTGCAGCACAGGCCATCTGCATGGCACCTGTCCAATCCCTCTATACTGTTTGTGCAGTGCTCTCACAGTAGGCTTTCCTACCAGGGAACAAAACCACAAGAATTCTTGAATACCTGTATGTATCCTCTAACATACTTTGGAGAATACCATATTTTGTCATGTACACTGAGGAGTGGAGCATGGGGCCCAAGCCAGTGCCTGGAGCCAGGGCTGGTGGGGGCCCACATCCAGGGCAGGAACATGGGAGCCTGTGCCAGTATGTGGGGCCCATGCCACGGCCCAAGGCCAGGACCACCAAAAGCCCACGCCCAGAGCAGGGCAGCAAGAGAACCAGTGCCCGGGCTGGCACACGGTGCTGGGGGGGGGGGGCAGGGAGCAGCAGCTGTAACAGAGGTGAGGAGTGCAGGGCCTGCAATGGTGCCTGGGGCCAGGGCCAGCGGGGGCCCATGCCCAGACTGGATCGGCAGAAGCGCAGGGCCCGCACCGATGTCTAGGTCCAGGCATGGCAGGAGCCAGTGCCCAGGCTGACAAGTGGGGCCAGAGAGGCCAGCAGGCAGGCAAAGCAGGTGGGAAGAAGCAACAGCAGTGAGCTAGAGCACCAGCAGGCAGGTAGGGCAGTGGGGAGAGGCAGCAGCAGCAGGCTGGGCAGAAACCAATTAATCTCCATTTACATTAATTTCTATGAGAAAATGGGTTTCACTTAGTGCAGTTCCACTTAACACACAGTTTTTCTGGAATCAATTAAGAGCACTAAGTGGGGGTTGCCTGTATATGCCTTGTTTTGGAACAACAGACTAAAGAAAAACAAAAAAGATTGTCCTTTCTGGTAACTAAGTAGCAGCAGCCAGGGAAATGAGCCTGTTCTCAGGCCTGCTGCCAGCCCTGCATGCCAAATTGGACCTGTATACCAATTCAGCACACCAGGGGACAGGCTGTGTGCCAAGTCTAACACCACATGGTGGCTCTGGTACACCAAGTCAAAGATCACACACTGGACCCAAGGCCATATGCTGGCTCAAGGGCCATGGGCTGGGTCAAACGTGGCACACCAGGTCCAGAACCACACACCAGGTTCAGGGCCACCCACTGGCCACCTGTTGGTTCAGATCCAGTGTGCTTCCGTCCCCTCTTATTTAGTCTGCATGCTAGTTCTTGGGCTGACCACACAGTGACTCTGGAGTCACATGCTGGGGCTGAGGTCAGCACAAGTCAGGTCACAGACCAGCCCTGTGAATCCAATCTGATCCAGCCAGGGAACTCACTGGTATGGAAATTTGGTATTGGGAGAGTGGGGGCAGCATTAGCTGCCTCACAGAGCCACAGCAATTCACTGCCACCACTCTCCCATTACCAATTTTTTGGACCCATAGGGATCCTTTTCCTCACATACAGTATACACCCCACTTTTCATAAGATCAGACAGTTTGAGGGGAGAAGATACAAGTTATACGCAAGAAAATAAAGAATTATGAAGACTTAAATGTTATTCTCAGTCTTCTCTATGTTAAACTCCAAAAAGCCAAACAAAATGAAGAATTTTGCATCTCAAGGGGTGATGCCTGAAAACAAAAGCACTACACATAATAATAATAATAATAAAAAAGCCCTGCAAACTTACGCCTGGATTCACATTCTTTTGTCTTGCAAAATATACATTACAGTTGCATCTGTCTAGGTACTTAAACAGTCTCTTCCAAAACAATTGCCGAGTATAATATACTTGTAAATTGATATTTTCAATTATGAGCCATGGGATTGTATACAAATGATGAAGGCTTTTTCATGAAGAATAAATAAAATTTGTTGCAGAGTTTTTAGTTTCTTACCACATAACTTAGGGTTGTAGCCGTATTGGTTTCAGGACACAGGCAGACAAGGTTTTTTGGGTGGATGTGTATAACAGGGGCTCGAACAGAAGCCCTGTTACTGAGTAAAACCCAGGACGCCAGTAAATGGGAGAACCCAAGCACATCAGTGGGGAGTTAACACACTGGGGAAGGATAAGGGTAATTAAGCCTACTACTGTGCATAAAAGGCGGAGCCAGGGATCCCACATTTGCCCTCGGGGCATCAGAGAAAAAGCAGAGAACACAGAGACGGCCAAGCAACAGGAGGCTTCGCGAGCAGAGACTTGGGAGACTGACGTCATACTGGTGAGGCTGGGTGCACTCCCACAGAGGGCAGGCAGCTGGCAAGACCCACAAGAGGCCGGGTACGCTGCTCCAGAGAAAAGATCTGGAGAAAATTGTACCCCCCAATCAGGACAGCCAGAAGACTGCCGCAATCGGGAGAACAAAGCAATGTGGCAATGAGATAAGCAGTGGAACAGCCGCTTCTGTGCTAATGAGGCAATTAGTGCAGTTATTTACATTGCATCAGTCCCAATAAAGACTGACACTTGGTGAAGATGACACCTAGGTGGTTTATTACTTATCATCCTCTCCTTCGGGAATTAACATCCTTACTTTTCCATCTCCTTAGTCATGGCAGATGAGTCTTGAAGGGAAAAGGGGTGAGCAACTGACACCCGCTGACAATGTGACACCTTTTATCAGTGTGTGTTCATTCTGGTACACGGTTGTTGTTTGGTTTCTCCTACATATTTTGCAATTGTTTGAGAATGTTCTGTCCAGGTTCCAGGGAAGGATGGTATGCAATGAGTGGAGATTTTTGTTTTGTACTGCAGCAATTCTTCACATGGTGTCCATGTGGCTCTTTCAAAAATATGCTCTCTCTCTCTGGAGGAGTGTCCTTGTTGGGTGAAAGCCCTTTTGAGATTTGTGAGGTGACAAGAGTGAGATTACAACTCAGAATAAGGACCTAATGATATCACTGAATGTATACACTTCATCCTCACACACAACTTCATTTTCAATAACCAACACTTCCTCCAGACCATGGACACAGTTGTGGGCATCAAAATGGCCCCATAATATACCAACCTTTTTATGGTCCAACTAGGATTCCTCAAGACCTGTACCATCAAACCCACACTATACCTCAGATACATAGACAGCATCATCATTTGGACCAAAAGCCTACGGTCTCTGATTGATTTCCATCACAAATTCAATAGCTATCACCTCTCCATCAAACTATTTCTTTAATGCTCCAGCACCAACATTTCCTTTTTAGACATTATGATCAATATCTAAAGTGGCAAAATATAAACCACCATATACAAGAAACCCATGGACTAACATGCATTATCTACACAGAACCAGCAATCACCCTAAACACACCAAGAAAGCTACACCCAATATACAACAATAATATACAACCAAGCCCTCCAATACCACTGAATTTGCACTAAGGAGAATATCTACGATTGTCACCTCACAAATCTCAAAAGGGCATTTACCCATATGACACTCATCCAGAGAAGCAGATTGTGCTTTTGAAAGAGCCACCTGGATACCACGTAAAGAACTGCTGCAGTACAAAAAGAAAATCCCAACAAATCACACACCATTGGTTATGACATACTACCATCCATCCCTGGAACCTATACAGAAAATCCTTTAAAAATTGCAACCCATAGTAGAAGATGACCCAAGTCTCAAAGACATCTTTCCAGACCCACCCATCCTACCCTTTAAACAAGCACTGAACCTCACCAACCTCATCACCAGAAGCAAACGTCTTATGGCCCAAAGCATACCAAATGGATTCAGACTACACCGGGACAAAAAACGTAAAACCTGCCAATACATCTCCACCACTTCCACAATAACATCCCACAACAGAATCATCACCATTCCTGGATCTTACACCTGCACCTCCAGAAATGTAATATATATCTCATCCAGTGCACCAAATACTCTAATGGAAAATACGTAGGAGAAACCAAACAACAACTATGTACCAGACTGAATGCACACTGAAAATCTATCAAAGACAAAAATATCCAAGTATCTGTGGATGTACTCTTTTTACAAGATAACCACTCTCTCTCCAATATCTCAGTTCTAATCCTCAAAAGGAATTTACAAAACACCTGTCATAAACAACCTTACAAACTTCACTTCATAAATCTACTGGATACAAAAAAACCATGGACTAAATATAGACATTGGATTTATGGTAGATCATAACTTGACTGCTACCCAATAACCCCAGGTAACCTGTCTGCATTTCACCAGCTACATTCTATCACCAGTTCTACATTCTTCTTTCCCACCACCTTTCCCATCTCTTACCTATTGTCTCCCACTCCCTCAGATCCTCACTGCCACACATTTGCATTTTCACAGACCTGCATTTTTCATATTGGCTTCTATTCTACCCAGGACAGCACACAAACACCAACGGTAATTCTTCCCAATACCTGAAGAAGGGTGCTTGTGCCTGAAAGCTTGCAAAGAACATTTTTTCCAACTATTTAGTTGGTCTAATAAAAGATATTAAATCTACCCAAAGAACCTTGTCTTACCACACAACTTAAACCTGTAAGTTTATATTGGGGCTGAATGGAAACTTATCTCATTTCAAACACGTCACTGAAAGGAAAATGTATCTATTTCATAAAGAACATTCTAAACATTTAGTTTCTGTAATTATGGCCAATTTTAAGATTTCAATGGTCCTAAAGAAGTTGGCTGACATCATAGCACAACCAATGGCAAGGATATTTGAGAAATCGTGGCACTCAGGAGAGGTTCCAGAAGACAGGAAGAGGACCAGTGTGGTGCCCATCTCCAAGAAAGGAAGGAAGGAATATCCAGTGAACTACAGGCCAATCAGTTTGATCTCAATCCCTGGAAAGATATTGGAAAAAATCATCAAAGAATCCATCAACAAAAGCTAACAGAAGGCAACATTCTGAGAGACAGTCAACATGGCTTCACTGCAGGTAGGTCTTGCCTGACCAACCTCATTTCCTTCTATGACCAGGTGACGCATCACCTGGACAAGGGAAAAGAGGTTAATGTCATATACTTGGATTTCAAAAAAGCCTTTGACTTGGTCTCCCATGATGTTCTCGTGGTAAAACTGAGGACCTGTGGCCTTGACAACTTTACAGTCCAATGACTGGGGAACTGGCTCCATAGTCAGACCCAAAGAGTGATAGTCAATGGAACTGAATCAACATGGCGCACAGTGACCAGTAGCCTCCCACAGGGTTCAGAACTTGGACCAGTACTCTTTAATATATTCATAAATTATCTGGATTCAGGTGTCAGAGTAGGACTGGCTAAGTTGACAGACAACACCAAATTATGGGGAAGTACGGTCACACTACAGGATAGGCTAGCAATTCAGGCTGACCTGGACAGGCTCACAAAGTAGGCAGATCAAAACTTGATGATATTTAACATAGAGAAATGCAAGCTTCTGCACCAGGAGAAAGAACTCACATCAGACTTACAGGCTTGACAGTGCTACACTCACTAGCACCATGACTGAAAGAGACTTGGGGGTCATGATTGATCACAAGATGAACATGAGCCACCAACCCAAGGCAATGCCACAGCCAGCAAAGCAAATAAAACTCTACCCATACATCTCAAGCAAAAGCCAAGAAGTCATCCTTCTGCTTTACTCAGTCTTGGTGAGGCCACAGCTGGAGTACTGCACCCAATTCTGGGCTGCATACTTTAGAACAGATGTGGAGAAGCTTGAGAGTATCGGTATCAACCTGAAAGGGTGTGGGCAGTGGAGCCCTGCAGGGCTCGGTCCTTGGACCGATACTCTTCAATGTCTTCATCAGCGACTTGGACGAGGGAGTGAAGTGTACTCTGTCCAGGTTTGCAGATGACACAAAGCTATGAGGAGAAGTGGACACACTGGAGGGCAGGGAACAGCTGCAAGCAGACCTGGACAGGTTGGACATATGGGCAGAAAACAACAGAATGCAATTCAACAAGGAG
>JAGPOW010002067.1:284418-316187 GCA_030014935.1 Caiman crocodilus | reverse complement strand
CAGGTTGGACATATGGGCAGAAAACAACAGAATGCAATTCAACAAGGAGAAATGCAAAGTGCTGCACCTAGGGAGGAAAAATATCCAGCATACCTACTGTCTAGGGAATGACCTGCTTGGTGGAACAGAAGCGAAAAGGGATCTTGGAGTCCTAGTGGACTCCAAGATGAACATGAGTCATCAGTGTGACAAAGCCATCAGAAAAACTAATGGCACTTTATCATGCATCAGCAGATGCCTGACAAACAGATCCAAGGAGGTGATACTTCCCCTCTATTGGGCACTGGTCAGACTGCAGTTGGACTACTGCATTCAATTTTGGGTGCCACACTTCAAGAGAGATGTGGATAACCTGGAGAGGGTCCAGAGAAGGGCCACTCATATGGTTAAGGGCTTGAAGGCCAAGCCCTATGAGGAGAGATTGAGGCACCTGGACCTCGCCAGCCTCTGCAAGAGAAAGTTGAGAGGCGATCTTTTGGCTGCCTATAAGTTAATCATGGGGGCACAGAAGGGAATTGGTGAGGTTTTATTCACCAAGGCGCCCCCGGGGGTTACAAGAAATAATGGCCACAAGCTAGCAGAGAGCAGATTTCAACTGGACATTAGGAAGAACTTCTTCACAGTTAGAGTGGCCAAGGTCTGGAATGGGCTCCCAAGGGAGGTGGTGCTCTCCCCTACCCTAGGAATGTTAAGAGGAGATTAGATAGGCATCTAGCTGGGGTCATCTAGACCCAGCACTCTTTCCTGCCTATGCAGCATGTTGGACTCGATGATCTATTGAGGTCCCTTCTGACCCTAGCACCTGAACAGGCCTTATGAGAAAAGGCTTAGAGCCATGGGACTCTTTAGCCTGGAGAAGTGAAGGTTCAGAAAGGACTTGGTGGCAGCCTGTAAGTATATAAGGGATGTGAATAAGGAAATGGGAGAACATCTGTTCACCAGGACACCTCAAGGGAAGATAAGGTCACAAACTGTTGGAAGACTGTTTTAGATTGGAAATAAGGAAAAACTTCTTCACCGTCCAAGTCTCCAAAGTCTGGAATAGACTCCCTCCAGAAGTGGTGCAAGCACCTACTCCGGATAAGTTGAAGAAATGCCTGGATAGACCCAATGAACTTGCAAGGTCCCTTCCAGCCCTAATATCTATGAAATCTATGATATCCACTTAAAACTGTTATGAAATTAAGTCTTTATGCCATTTCAATCCATTTTTACAAAGAGATATTTGTGTACCGATATCATTGTTAATAATAAAACATAATATATGAAAGTGTAACTCTTCCACAACAAAAGTCATAAGAACTTTATGCT
The DNA here is from genome assembly GCA_030014935.1 of Caiman crocodilus. NCBI lineage: Eukaryota > Metazoa > Chordata > Crocodylia > Alligatoridae > Caiman > Caiman crocodilus. Next base: position 314,876 of record JAGPOW010002067.1, on the reverse strand, counting down.
GTACTGAATCAATAATTAAAATGTAACTGCAAAACTGTAGGTTTTTTTAATTAGTTTAATTCTTGAAGATAAATAAAATGCAACTATTGATTGGGCAAACTGTGAATTCAGCCTATGAGAATAAGACACAGCTAATGAAAGTGCTTGTCACTTTTGCATTAATAGTTATTTTACAAAGTATTTTATAACTCCCCCTTAAATGCAGTATTTAAATTTAAAGCAAGCAAGGGATTACTCTAAACAAACTATTAACAACGTAGAAACTCCAGCTGCTAACTTACCAGCTTCCCTCAAATGTGAGAAACAGGAACTGTAACTGGTCAGGACTATAAGGGGCCCTCTAAACATGACATTTATTCCATTACTATTGTGTTAATTGTCACATAAATGGCAACAGTACTACATGTGCACCCAATGTAATGTACCATATCATGGCAAACCAGGCTTAAAATAGGTTCCAGCTAAAATGCATCTCTTGAAACTGAATATGTGGCATGTTGGAGGCTGCAACAAGGCTGGTACTGCCAATTAGTTGATTTTCAGCCCCAGCCTGGAGACAGCCCAGTGTCCCAAACCAGCCTTAGTGCTGTGCCAGGGCTAGGACCAAGACCGACAATCACGTGATCAGCAATCCCAACCCTGTGAGAGCCCAAAATCTTGAACCAACCTAGTGCTGTGCCACAATCAGGCTGACAATCAGCTGAAAGCACCCAGCTTTTAACTTGCCATTGCAGGGGAGCCCATTATCATAAACCCAGAATGTCCTTGCACTGGAAAAATAAAAGAGTGCAATTGGGATCTGATCCCATAACTACCACCTGCCAAGCACATGTGTGGCATGGCAGGAGGAGTAATTGTTAAGATCAGGGATCAGAACTCCTGGCAATTTCAAATGAACATGTGCCAGTGCCCTAAGAGACAGCGGACAGAAGCAGGTGGAAGGGTCGATGACAGGCCTCTAACCCAGTGAGGCAACTAAGACAAAGGTTAGAAGTGAGTGCAAAATTAAAGATACCTATCAGTTTTTCTTCACTCCTTTGCAGACCCTATGTAACAAAGGTTAGCAGATGTGGTTATGCACTGATGCATTTTAATGGAAAATGGGCATAGGAGAGCAATTAAAATTAATCTGAGTTCACATGAGAAATATGCTCTTTGTGAACAAAAATTTTTCCATGCAAAGTTATTCCAAATTTAGTGGCCTCAGGATTGCCTGACACCACAAAACCAACCCTTACATATTGGATTCTATGCTCATACTTGCTTCTTTCTAAAGCTGCCAGGATCCTTCATACATAAGACCCACTAATGACCGTCTGCTTTCTTTAACAAGTCTCCTGCAGATACAGAAACTTGTCAATAGAGCCTGAAGTTCCACCAGAGAGAAAACTTCTTGGGTCACTGTACCACGATCCTACCCACTGCTATTTCTACAGCCCTACAGCCTTTCTCCACAACTTCCAGTTTACCACAACTGCTCTTTTTTCTCTTCATTTTAACCTTACCTTCTACCATTTGACCTTCTCTTTTCAGCATCTGGACAGCTCCTACATACTTCTTTAGTTGTACTTTTAGCACCTCATTCTCTCTGTTGGCAGAATCACAGGAAGAAAATAATATTAATTCACTACAAAAACATGTCAGAAAATAATCTTACAGCAAGCAAACAATATTTATGAAGGCTGACTTTACTTTGTCATAAAGAGGAAAAAGCAGTCACTTTTACAAGACTTACTAGAGATGTAAGCTCTAAACTATATGTTAACGTGACTGTTATTGGAAAATTAGTTTTACAGTTAAAAGAGAATGTGTGACCAATTAGCTTACAGGCATGCTACTACCATATAGCAGATAACTAACAGCATCTATATTTCTTTTTCCAGATTAGATATTTCTAACTACATATCTGTCATCATCACAGCATCTTAGTGACTACAGCTTAGATGCCAAATATGTAGCTAATTAATGCATAAGGAGGGACGCTAAAGAAAACATGCAATGGTTCGGATTTCATAAGAGTTACTTCACTCTATTTTTCCTACACTACAGTATTTACTGCTGAGCAAATAAATAATTCAACATGAGAAACCAACTGTGCTATTCAAGGGGATTGACAGCCCTCATAAAAAAAATTCAGAATTCAGTTCTGAAAGCATAGTTGCTAAATGAGAAATAAATGCATAAAAGGGTAAATTGATCTTTCTATCCTGCTATTTTCAATATTTATCTTCTGTCTCATAACTTTGAAATGAAAAGAAGCAGGTATTCAAATTTGCCACTATTGTAGCTCCCCCTACTGATGTTAAAACCTTAATTCATGTATGAAATGGAAAGGGTATTTTAAACCAATTGAGTTTCAGACAGAAATCTATAGGGTTAAAAATCAGCCACCTGCCTGAGTCCATTCAATTCCAAAAATGCAACAGATGCTTTTATCGAGAAAAAACAGAATTAAATTCTGACAGAGGAGTGAATAGAGAAAAATCACTATTAATGATTGTAGATAATACTATTCAACATGGCATAAAAAAACAAAAACAAAAAAACCCACTTCCCATTGTCTAGCTTTTGCTTCTTCCACAAAATTTGTTCTTGCCTCTAGCAAGAAGAGATTTGATTTCCTAATGAACTCTCAAAAAACAGACTTTTTCAATATTATATAGACCCTTGTTGTTTCCCATCCCATTGATTTGTAATATAAGCATTTGCAGCATATCTGAATAGAAAATCAGAAATCAGAACCATATTCTTTCCTGAAACAAAACTATCAGGTGAGAAGGGCTTACTTTTTTTCTGCAGAAGGACATTAAAAAATGGTACATGATAGCCTGATTATTTAGGGTGGAAAGAAAGCAATGCCAGAAAGTGAATAAAAAGTCTCCAGGAAAGCTAAAAGTACTATGCATTTATTTTAGATTATGAATTAAGAGTCAGTGCATGAATGATGTACATACAGCAAAACAGTGAAATCCACATGCCACATATTCAATTGAAGACATGTCAAGAAGTACAAGGAGCTATGGAAGGTGGTCCTTTCAGGTCCCTATCAAAACCTTTTCAAGTGTGCATCACCTTTAGGATGGTGCCCCTCAAACCTCTTCACCCAACCTAAAACAGAAGGATAGACCCCAAATTGCATTTGAGAAATATGCTATATATAAATAATTTGATAAACAATGTTATCCATTCATTTGGATATCAAATTCTTCTAATAATGTCCTACACACAATGAGGAAATGAAATATTAATGCAGGAATACACTAACAAATTAAACTTTTGCCTTTTCTTATGTATACTGACCACCTAAGATTTTGAGGATTTGTACAGCCTAGTTTCAATCCATTTATGTCAGACTACTGAAAATTATGTTCTTGAAGCTTTAACACTCCTGTGTTCTTACATAGTTAGGATTATTTTAAATTTTGTGGGTAGTATAAAATCAGTTTTATGACATCATTTGTACTCAATTTTGTTAGGCACAGCTAGTAAGTATACCAACAAAAAGAAACAGAAGACTCTTTCTTTCAGTGCATTACCATTGCTGTCAATGGAGCATTATCCTTACACAAGCCCAGAATCATATGTTAATATTCACATGTATATTAGGTACTTATAGGTAATTATATACAATTATAGATGTAAAGGCCTTCCTTATTCTTAAGCTAAGTTTCTATCACAAAGCACTTAACTTGTGCAAGCTATTTTGAGATGACAATACCTTTCAATGTTTAGTATGTTTAATGAACATATTGAAAAGATAATTCAAATGATAATTGGAAAAATAATTTATTTACCAAGAGTAATAAATACAGTAAATTGTATGTTTTCCTAAATTTGGTAAAAAATGAAGGAGGTTAGTAAAATACATTTTTGGCAAAGAATATTAACTAAATGTGTAAGTTTGTAATGATATAGGAAATACCTTTGTTGTAACTAGGCAGAATATGAAGAACACTTCTGAGCATCTACTTTCAGGAGAATCTGTGACATAACTGCTATGAGACAGTTCTCCATAGGTTTCCCTTCTTTGTCTTTTTCTTTTATTAATAAACTGCTATATTTACTTGAATATAAGATGACCCTGAATGTAAGATGGACCTTCCAATAATAAGGTTCTATATACAGAAAACTTATAAATATCTTATAATTTTCCAGGTATAGAATCTAATTATTGAAGATTTACCTATAATTTGTCCCCCTCCCCATGCAGGAAAAATAAATCTGGAGGATCAGATAGACCCCTTACCCTCTAACCTCCACCCCTTTTCCTGCTGCAGCCCCTTCCTCCCCTCATTACTGTCTGATCCTGCTCTTCATGAATACATGGAAACAAAGAGCAAATTTAAAATCAATGACCCTAAAATAAACAGACCTGTAGCAAGTTGCATATAGTATCCACATGCATAGTACATCCAGAATTGATGCATTTTACTTTTTTTGAAATTGCTGCATGTTTTAGCACAGGTACTCCATAAACACACTTTTAAATAACCCTTTTGTATAATAAAAACTATGTATGATATTACTCCAAAGCCAAAAGTCTCATGATTTACCAAACAGTTCACTCAGCTGCACCCAAGCAAAGACAACAGCATTTCAAGCCGTGGTGACTCCACAGCACAGCACAACACTGTCCACATATCCCCCACAAAGGATTCATGTGTTAATTAGCTTCCACACATGACTGAAACCTGGTATTCTTGTCACAAATGCTGGGATCCTCCAGAAATGTATAAGCAAATGAAGTGCAAGGCAATTGGTCTGGCTCCACCTCATGAAGGGCAGGGCCACACTAATCATACATGGCAGGCTGAGCGAGAAGCTGACAAAGGGATTCTGAATGAACCATTTAAAACCCTGTTTGGTAAGGTTTGGCAGACATTTAAGGCTAATGAGGAAACAAGAATATTGGAAATGGGAAAGAAAGGTGTGGGACTGAAGAGGAAGTTGAAATGTATGCAGTGTGGTGGCTCACCCTGACTTGGAAAAAAAAAGTTGATGCTGAGGGGAATTGCAGTCAAGATGTGCTAGAATATATCTTCTTCAGATAGGCTGCACTAACTTATCTTTATGGCAGGTTCCCATCAGCATGTTTGCCCAATATTCAGTTTTATATTTGGTGTCCATTACTGAGCGCATGCTGCTCTAGGTAGCAGTTTAATAATAGACAATGTATTTGATATGATTTTCCTATATGCAAATGTAAGACGAGGGCCTTTTTCTTCTACACTGATTTAGGCAGGGGGAAGGGACTTCATCTTGTATTTTAGTAAATGCAGTAATTAAGGTTAGCTAGCTGAAACCTTAAGTATTTTCAATATTAAGAACTATTTATCATCAATATATATAGATCCAAAAAGTTGCATCAATACTGGTCAAGCTGGTTCATCTGTACTGAAAGAAAAAGGAAGTCAAAATCCAAATCATTCTGCAATCCAAAAATATTGTAGCATTGTACTCAGGAATTTGAGTCTAAGTAAATGGACTATTTGTCTAGACTTCCCAGCAAGATTAGAGCAGAAAAGTAACATCAGAATTTTTAACTATAGTTTCATGTTATTGCAATGCAATCTAATAAGAATATTTTTGTTTAAAATACCTATTTTGTTGCAACTCTGGTGCTACTGAGCAATCCACCCATTTGCTGAAGTAATTTAAACAGACTCTTTTAAAATAAAGGCAGGGTTTTCCCTTAATCATTTCCTATTTTAGGAAATGATTACTATATTAAAAGGACAAAATAGAACATTAAAAAGATCAGAACTCCTAGGACTGCTTGGAAAATTAGGCTGTTGCTATATTCTCTATTTAATGGTTGTCAAGTCAAATTTCTGGTCAATGCAACCTCATTTAATTCAGTCCTTTAATAGGAGTCTGCTAAATCCCATGGGAAAGAAACTATTAATCAATTAGTTATGAATTTTTAATGAAGTCCTTGAATGCTTTATGCATTTTAAGATATTTTTAATTTCTTAAATATGTAGACTACAAAAACAAGTCGAGCAGGTCATACTACATCTGGGAAGAAAGAGCTGTCAATAACAGTGACATTTTTCTTCATGCTTTTAAATGTTTTCAATTGTGAAATACAGAATATTAAACATCAAAGGACTTGTATGAAACTAAAATATAGATTTTTAACGGGACACGTATTTGCAAAGACAAAGGGCACCTCTTCATCGCCATCCAAAAATATGTTAAATTACTGTACCAAAGAATTGAGGGGAAAAAAGACAAGGTAAATGCACTTTTTAAAGTATCAAATCACTTAAGATTTTTCAGTTTGATCTCAAAGTAGGCAACTGCAGTTCAGTCCACATATCTTCTAATATATTTCTTTATCATTCAACAGGCTTAATATTACTTATCACACTCTGACACTTAACTCCTAACACCCTGGATATGGCCAGCCTGGAGAGAGAGAAAGAGAGAGAGAGAGAAACAAAGATCTAAGTGAGGGGTGGAGGGGAGGAGGCCAAAAGTCAAGAATGAAACAAGAACAGACTGGATACAACAACATGTCAGAAGAGGTCATTGTAGGATTAGGTAGGGGGAAGGGGAAGGAAACAGTAGTAGAATTGTCTGTACATAACAAAAGCACACTCCAGAGGGTACCCAGACTGCCAGGTCTGAGCACTGTGCTACTGTTAGTAAACAGCTGAGACACAATGACAAATAGGTGTCATACTCAGTTTAATGGCTGGCCTACAGCAGGTGACAACTTACTACTCTGCTCAAATGACAGAAGTCTAGTAACTGTTGGGTAGAATCCAGCCACTGTGCATCATGACCAGGGATCCTGGTTTTCTCTGTTAAAAAGTCCAAAATTCTCTTATAACCCCCCTGCCCAATTCTATGATTAAAACCCCAAATTCCTCATTTTCCCATGATTAAAATGAAGTGCCACTATATATCGCCACTACACACACACACAAAAAGATATCAGTTGAGCCCAATGTTTTATTAATATTTTTACAATTTTAAAGTGATTTGGAAGCCTATAAGTGCCTCAACCATTATAATAAAATTAATTCTAAATACATTTTGGCATTTGATTTTGGGATTTATTTTTTACCATGGATAATCAGAGCTTCCCCTGTCACTCACCAGAATTCAGGTCCAGATACAGCTGCCCTCCACTGTTTTGTGCCAGTGCCCTGCCCCTGCCCATGTCATTGCCCTTCACTCCCAACCTGCAGCCCCCTGGGCACCACTGGTGCCCTTCACTTCTGACTGGCAGCCCACCTGTATCCACTGGTGCCCTTCACACCCAAACCACAGCCTCTCATCCTGCTGGTGACCCTCACTCACAACCTGCAGCCCCCCAACCCTGCTAGTGTTCCTCACTCACAACCCGCAGATGCCCAGCCTCCTAGCCCTGCAAGGGACTCCCAAACCAAAGTCCCCCACCCTCACTGGTTCCCCCAACCATGACCAGCAGCCCTCTGACCCTGCCAGTGTCCATCACTCACAATCCCACCTTCTCAGCCCTGCTGGTACTCCCAACCCACAGCCCCCTGTCCCACCAGTGCCCCTCACTCCCAACCTGCAGCCTCCTGGCCCTGCCTACTCCTCACTCCCAATCTGCAGCCCCCATGCTCCAGCCTTGCCAGTGCCTCACTCCCAACCCACAGCTCCCTGCCCCCACCACATCCACAGCTGCCATGGCTATGGGATACGGCAGCTGCATCCAGCCTACTCCCTGTCCCACAGGTGCCAGCTGCAGCCAGCCAGCAGCACCCAAGCCCAGGCTGCCACGTGCAAGACCTGGGACCAGCTGGGACCTGGTGTGGGAGTGCAGAACAGGGTGGGAAGACTCGGTGCTGCCACTGCTGCCAGGTGCCCTGAGCCAGTCACACACCCTCAGAGAGGTGCCCCCTGTCCACCCAGCAGCAGCAAGGGCAGGGATGGGGGCAGTGCAAAGCTGTGCCCCCCACCATGCTGCTGGGCAGGCAGGGGCCTCCTTGCCTTGGCAGTGTAGCTGGCACAGGGCTGCCAGCAGCAGTAGCACCAAGTTTCCCTGCCCCACTCTAACCTGTTACACCAGGTCCCGCCTGCTGGGTTGCAGAGGCAGCTCCTGCCCGGTGAACCCTTTCACCACCGTCCAAAAATATATTAAAGTTATATTACTGTACCAGGCTCTTGTATTACTGTACCAAGCCAGTCAGGGCAGGCTGCACCCCATGCTCAACTGTCCGTGCACAAGTCTGAGGCACCAAGTGCCTGCCCATGCCCCCCCCCCCCAACATATCACTAATGGGCATGCCTGAATAGTCCCCAAGCCCTGGCCCTCTAACCTCCTCCCCTACTACCTTTTTCTAGCTGCTGGGGCTGCTCCCACCACCCTGCCTGGTTGCATTGTTGGCCATGTATGCATGGATACACACATGCATGTGGTGCCCCGTGTCCCACTGCCCTCTCTCACTCCCTCCAGCCCCAAGCAGCCCCTGGCAGGCTGGAATTCTGCCAGCCTGCAAGACAAAACCCACTGTTTCCCCACCTCAAAGGGGAAAATCCACGTTTTTCCACAGGAAACAGAAAACCCAAATGCCTGATCATGACACAGTCTTATTTAGGTAATCATGGCATAAATAGATTAGCCAAATGACTTTGATGCTCTAAGTAATTTTTCCTTAAAATGTGTACAACTCTTCCTATTTTTGTTTTTGGTGGAATAGATTTATTTTCCTAATTCTCTTCTAAAGGGAGTATAAACATGTATGGATATAAATAGCAATAGCTTGGATACATCTAATGGCAGGGTGGATTTTATTTTTTAGTCAAATACTCCATTTGAAAATCGTTCAAGTCATAATTTTGTAACTGTACTACATAGCAAAAATATCCAAATGTATTTTAAAGTTTTAACAAATCTGGAGACTTTATATTTAAACCAAGTCAATTTTTTATAACCTCTTATCAAAATAAGCCCTTTTTAAAAAAAAACTAGTTTCACTGCCATAGAAAATATTGTATCCTGACAAAACTTTGTAATTAAGCTGTATAGTTAGCTTTTTCCTTTGTAACTTCTCCCAAAGGCAAATTAAAGTATTACAGAACTTAATGAGTAGAGTTTCAGCCTTTGATAGCAGTATTTCTTTGAAAACAAAGGAAAAATACCATGCTAATGTTGGTCATGAAGCACTACTGGACTGCAACACAGAACAGACTGAAAAAAAAAAAAAGAATGTGTTGCAGAGTAAAGATTAAAATGCAACCTTTTCACCAATAATAATCTTTTATCAATAGTCTAAAGATGAATAGATAACAATAGAAAATCCCTTAAGCTGTCTTTTAAAAACAGAAAAACAAAGTGGGTGCATGGAATAAGGTCACTGAGTCCACATACAGCAGATATTTGAAAATATAAATCAGTGGGCACACAAATAACATAGTAAAGTATTTATTACACTGCTTATCTCTTACAGTTAAAGCCAAAATGAATTGCATGGCAAATCCCTTGTTAAGAATGCGTGTATACACACTACCCTGTGCAACAGTTCCTGGTCTCCATTACAGGGGCAAGAAATCCTAATTTACAAGACAATGGGATGGAACACAGCATTACGATTAATATTATATGCAGCTTTAGCTTTCAGTAGTAGTGTCAAGACATGCTAGTATTGCAAATTTCTCAGTGTAATCAGTGCTTCACACACTCTCACAGGTAAAATATAACACTGCTGAAAACAAGAATTATATATTTTTAAATACCCATTCAATGATGCACAGGCACAAAATGCATTAGCAATATTTAAAATGCCATCTTATATTGACTCTTTTATAACTACATGGAAAAAGAGGGACTCTTTAGGTACATAGTAAATGCAAGTCTTCCAGCAGCTTCAAATCTCAGTTTTTGAAGTGGAAGAAATTTCAATTTAATCTCAAAAGACTTAATACCCAAGGAAACACTGTGCAATTGAGTCAAAGCTACTGCACCTGAAAATGTTTTTCAAAATATAAAAGTATGAACATTTTACGTTGAATATACTTGCCTTTTTGTTTGTTATATCCATCTTTTGATTTGTTAGGGACATATAATATGGTCCACAAAACAGCAGACAAAAAGTACCAGTGAATAAAAAAGTACCAGTGGCAAAACCTTCTGCAAGACCTATGAAAAGCATGGTGAGAGGTTCTCCTTATATTACCTACTTTTCTTGAAAATGCCTTAGAACAAAGATCATGTCAACGGGTGATCAACTGGCAAGGAACCTATACTGATTCTCTGGATATAGTTCAGCACAAATTTACTATGACCATGTGAATGCCTTGCCAATACTTGGAAAAAGAGATTCCTATAATTATTGTAATCATTCTGATTGGTGTTATGATGCTAGAATCTTTCATGTCTCAAAATATCTTCCAGCAGGTAACCAATCCACTGTGCAGCTGAAAAGAAACACTGTTCTCGGACTTTCAATACTTGAGCTGTTAGTCCATCCTTTCCTGGTGTTAGGGAAGCGATTTTCTTTTCAAAGTAATTTATAGAGGGTTCTGTAATCAAACTCTGTGATGGTCTAGAGCCAGGGTGTCAAACATATGGCCTGTAGGCCAGTTGCTGTGCACAGTGCCAGCCTACTATCTGACCCACCAAGTTACCAGTGGGCCACCAGAAGTTGTGGGCATGACCTGTCACTAAATTAAGGCCACTTTGGCCTTGCCAGTGATGGCCATCAGGAGCAAGCATGGCTTACTGCTGATAACCCCAGGCCCACTGCTGTCAACAGACCTCGCCCATCACAAGCTGTCTCTGACAATTTCCATTGTGAAAACTGCAAGTATGGAAAACACCCTGAAAAATACTGTTTTCTCACCCACCACTGCATGCCCACCTCCACCCCATCCCCAGCAAACAAAGTACATATCTTTTTTTTGAAAGACAGAATATAGGGTAAAAAATGTTCTTCCAGAGTCATGGCTGACTGAATGACAAAGTCCTTCTGAGAACATAGCATGCTGAAGAAGTGTAGCACCAGGAACTTCCTGGGCATACAAGATTAGGTCCCAGGCCAGGGATAAGCAACCCCTGACATGCATGCCAATTAGTGGCATGCAGAAGTATTTTCCTCAGCACACCAGGATGTGTGTGAGGAAATTGTTTTAATTTTTTTTTTTTTTTTTTAAGTTGCTGTTCTAGGCTTTCTGGAGCAACCACAAGTCCCAGTGCCACAGCAGGCACTGGGGCAGAGTCAGGAGAACACAGGCAGGGATGTATTCTACTAGCTCTGCTCCCTGTCTCAGGGCTGCACCCTCCAGCCCACCCAGCCCCTGGAAGGAAGTTACATGTGGGCAAAGCCAGGGCCCAGGCAGGTGCTGTGGAGGGCCGTTGTGCTGGAGGTTCCCAGCTGGCTGGGCCCTGAGCACTGCCCACGGTGGCTGTTCTTGGGGGGCTCCAGCAGCCATGCCCCATGGCCGAGCCCTTGCACCAGGGACAGCTCTGCACCACTCCTGCTGTACCCAGTATGCAGGGAGCCCAAGCACAGTGTCAGGGCTGCCCCAGCTAGGCAGTGTCTCCTCGCAGGCAGGGTGGCTGTGGGCCATCCACGTGGAACTATGTGGCCCAGGCCAAGCTCCACCTCGGATGCCGCTGGGCACTCCTACCCACCCACCCACCCGCCACGGCCCAAGTCTACGTAAGGTATCCCCCACTTCCCGCCCAGCTCCTACTCTCCTTCAGCTGCCACCTTCCCAAGGGCCCAGCCTACCTCAACAACTTCCCTTGCTCCTGTGTCTCCCTGCACTGCACAGACCCCGCACTAAGTGCCCAGCCCCGGCACTCGGTGCCCTGATGCTGCCCCTGTCTGAGTGTCTGTCTGCCCAAGCCCTGGCCCTTGGCTCCCCCCACTCCAGGACCATCAAAGAGGCCTAAGTGCCCCAGTCCTGGCAGCTGCTGCTGGAGAGTCACTGCCTCCCTCTGCTGGACACTACCCGGGTCCAGAGGGCCCGAGCCACAGCCGGTAGCAGTGGGAGACATGGGCTGCGAAGGACACACCCTCTTTCTCTCTTCTTTTTTTCTCTCTTCTCTTACTTTCTTTCTCTTTCTCTCTTCTGCTTTTTCTTCTCTTCTCTCTCCTCTTTTTTTCCTTTTTTTTCTCCTCTTTCTCTTCTTTTTTTGTTTCCTTCTTTGGAGCGCGAGCTCTCCCTGGCGGAGCTGGAGGCCGTGGTGGGGAGGCTCGCCTCGGGCAGGGCCCCGGGCCTGGACGGCCTGCCCGTGGAATTCTACCGAGCCTTCTGACCCCTCCTCGGGCCCAGCCTCCTCCGCGTCTTCCGCGAGAGCATTGCCGCCGGGATCCTGCCGACCAGCTGCTGCCGGGCCGTGCTCACCCTGCTGCCCAAGAACGGGGACCTCGGCTGCCTGAAGAACTGGCGGCCCGTCTCCCTCCTGTGTGCCGACTACAAGATCCTGGCCAAGGTGCTGGCGAACCGCCTCCGCACCGTCATGGCCTCCGTCGTCGGGCCCGAGCAGAGCTACTGCATGCCGGGCGGGACCATCCAGGACAACTTGTTCCTGGTGTGGGATCTGCTCGCGGCCGCAGAGCTTTTCGGCCTCGATGTCAGCGTCCTCTCCCTGGACCAGGAGAAAGCCTTTGACCGCGTCGACCACCGGTACCTGCTCGGCACCCTCGAGGCCTTCGGCATTGGGCCGCTCTTCACCGTGGCACTCCAGGCCCTGTACCACGACGCCTCCGCCTTCCTCAAGGTGAACGGCGCACTGTTCTCCCTGTTCCCCATGTGGCGTGGCATCCACCAGGGCTGCCCCGTCGGGCATGCTGTACGCCCTGGCCATCGAGCTGCTGCTGCACACACTGCGACGTCGCCTGACCGGCCTCGTCCTGCCACCAGCGCTGGGCCCAGCCGCCGGGCCCCCGCTCTGGCTGACGGTGTACGCGGACGACGTGACCGTCTTCCTGGGCAGCCAGGAGGACGTGCAGGCCCTGGTGGACTGCCAGCACACCTACGAGCTGGAGGACCTGGTGGAGGGAGTGGAGGCCTACCTGCAGCACTGGCGCTGGCGCCTGCCCACCCTCTCTTACTGCGGCCGGGTCCTCATGGCCAACAACCTGGCGGCAGCCACCCTGTGGCACTGCTGCACGGTGCTGGACCCTCTGCCGGAGCTCCTGGAGAGAGTGCAGCAGCTCCAGGTCAACTTCCTGTGGGACGGATGCCACTGGCTTCCCCTGAGCCGCCCTCTGCCCACCGGGGAAGGGGGCCAAGGCCTGGTCAACCTGGCCAGCCGGGTGGCCGCCTACCAGCTGCAGGCCCTCCAGCGGCTCCTGTATGCCGAAGGCCACCTCCCGTGGCAATAGCTGGCGTGCCGGTTCCTGCGATGGGTCAGGGGCCTCAGTTTGGGCTGGGAGCTGTTCCTGCTGGACCTCGCTTTCCTGAATGGGGTTCTACCCCCCGTTCTACCGCAGCGTGGTGCGGGCCTGGTGAGTGGCCTTCCAGCTCTGCCCCCAGGCCAGGCACCTGCGGTTCCCGCACCTGCTTCAGGAGCCACTGCTCTACAACCCGGCCCTGCAGTGAATCGCGCCGAGCCTGGCCTCCGCCAGCCTCGCGGCAACCCTCATCAAGGCGCGCACCATCCGCCTGGAACACCTCCTGGACCCTGCTCGGTCGGCATGACTGTCCCCCAAGGCCCTGGCCACCCGGCTGGTGCTGCGCTCCGTCCGCACCACGAACTGTCTTCTGCGGACCGTCAGAGGCGCCCTCCCGGCAGAAGCGGCAACCGCCCTGGAAGCCCATCTCTGGGCTCGCCGGACCCTGCCTGCCGCAGACGCCGTGCTCGACGCCTTCCTGCTGCTGCCTGTCGTCCCCACGGTCCCCAGCGAGCTAGCCGAGTGGCCTGACACGCTGCTCAGGCTCCCGGTGCCCCCCAGCAGCAAGGCAGGCTGCCCTTTTGGTACCCTGCCCTGCAAGGGCCTCTACCTGTGGGTGGTGCAAGCCCGGCACGCTCGGGTGCTGGCTGGCCACCCCGACACCGCATGACGACGGCGACGCCTGGAGCGGCCCAGGACCCCGGCATGGCGCATGCTGTACAAGGCGCCCACCGCCAAGAAGACCGGCGACCTGCAGTGACGACTCGTGCACAGCATCCTGGCCACCGGCACCTTCATTCGCCACCTGGACCCGGTGGCCTTGGCGGCCTGCCCCTTCTGCCCGGGGGTGCCGGACGAGGACATATTCCACGCGTTCCTCGATTGCCCCCGGCTGCAGCCACTCTTTGCCTCCATGGGCGCGCTGCTTCGGGCACTGGGCCGGGACTTCTCCGATGACGTCTACGTCCACTCCTTCCCCTACCGGGCATTGGAGCGGGCCATGGTCAGCCTGGCCAACTTTCTGCTGGGCCAGGCCAAGATGGCCACCTTGAAGAGCCAGCAAAACCGGCTCGCCAGGACCGGGATGGCTGATGCCCTGCAGCTGTTCCGCCTGCTGGTGCGGGCCTCCCTCTCCCTCGAGTTTGACCACGCGGTCCTGCGGCGGACAGTGCCTGCCTTCGAGGAATGCTGGGCCCTCGCGGGGGCGCTCTGCTGAGTCGAGGCAGGGCGCCTGCTCCTCGCCCTGTAACACCCCCGGCTGCTCCAGCTGCGGTGATGCGTCCAGTGGGCCGAGGCCTCAGACTGTGCTTCACGCAGGTCGACCGCTGAGAACCCCCCTGTGGGGGTCTCCGCTGGCGGACATTTGAACGTGTAAATATGTAAATAGTCTGTTGGCTCACTAGGGTGGGTTTTGCTCGAGAACGTATGGGCAGGCCTTGCAGGCCGTGAGTTCAGGACCATGTCTGTGAGGCCCAGGTGTTCTGGCCAGCCTGTACCTACCCTCTACTGGTCCCACTGGGTCACCCTCCCTGGAATAAACGCCTCTTAAAAGTCAGAGTCTTTTCTTCTTTTCCTCTCTTCTCTCTTTTTGTCTCTTTTTTTCTTTCTTTCCTTCTTTCTTGCTTTCTCTTTTCTCTCTTCTTCCCTCTTTCTCTCTCCTTTTTGTCTCTTTCTCGGTCTCCTTTTTTCCCCTCTCTCCCTCTTTCACTCTTTTTGTCCTTTCTCCTCTCTTTCTCTTCTGTCCTTTTTTTTCTCTCCTTTTTCTTTCTCTTAATCTTTCCCATGTTTCCTTGTTCTCTTCTCTTTTTCCTTTACCTCTTGCTCTCTCTTCTTTTTTCTGTCTCCTGTCCTTTTTCTTTCTCTCCTTTTTCTCTTTCTCTTTTTTTCTCTATCATCAAAACATGTTTAACAAAAAAGAATACACAAGAATAAAGGTAAGATATGAAGTTTTATTTATTGTCACCAGGTTTAGAATTTTTTTTAAAAACTTGATATTTACTGTAAAAAAAAAAAAAAAAAGCAACATTTATGATTAGTAATTATATTAATATGGGGCCAGTCCTGCCATGTACCCCTCACCCCCGTTTTGTTTTTCTGGCATGCTGGCATTCCATCACCTTACAATGTACGCATTGCATTGCAGTTTTTCAGCACTCCAGCTAAAAACGTTGCCTACCCCGTCCCAGACTCTTGCAAGGGCCATTGCAAGACTGTTAACTCTTTTCTGTAAGTAGTTCTTTAAATAAGTTTCTTTAAAAGAGTCTTGTTTCCACATCATAAGTCTTATCCAGATGCTGCCAACAGCTCATTTGCTGCTTCAGGTACAAGCTAGAGTTCAGCCACTTAGGTATGGCTGAGAGAAGATTAACACAATTTTCCTTTAGGGTTTTTTGAGGAGGGTTCCAGCAAGGAAAACCCCTTCCCTAATTAAAACAAGGCCCCAGCTTTGGAGAAAAGATTTGGAAGGAAAAAATGTGTGTTATATGTGATAAAATATGCTACCTTATAGAGGTGACAGATAGACTTAGTTGATACCAAAGTCTGGATTTCAGGTGCCTCCAAGAGACCTTCCAGCAGGGGTAGTGGCCTTTCTACACAAGCCTCATTTCTTCCTTATGACCCCATCCACAATCTTTGCTTTTATCTCAACTCCCTTAACACCAGAATCTGGCTATTGAAAGCAAACACAAAAAAACATTGCACAGAAAGAGGGCATAAGAACTGGTGGCAATACAAGTAGGAAAATTTGAAAAGGAAAGTTAAATGGTGCCAAGATGAGAGAGATATATACAGAACTGGTGGCAGTGTAGGATAGAAGCAGGGAAGATCAATATTTTCCTATCTGGGAAACAAAAAACATCCTGACAAAATACTAAGGCCCACAGCTAGGATCCTACTGCAATTGAGGAGATAGGCAGCTGATTTTGTGGGCAGATTTCATGGTTGGCTGACATTACTGTGGTGGAGCCAGCCCCCACCTCTGATTGGCTGAAAGGCCATAGTGGATTGGCAAAAACAGTGGAGGCCACACAACAGCCAGCCCTCTCAGTGCCAGCATGGCAAGGAAGCAGCCACCATCGTTTCATTTTGTACAGATGAAAGTAGAAAAGTTCAACCAAATTTAACTACATAGAGAGGTATAACTAGTATGTACCGAACCTGTAAGCAGATACATCTTGAAATCCTACTTGGGCTTGAGGTCCTTTCCTAGGAAACATCTTGCAATACTTTCCACTCAACATCACATCAGATAGCCAGGTTTAAAATTCCATAATGGGGTGACTGTTCTGTGTGCGTGTGTATGTGCGTGTGTGCATTTTGCTTTTGCTCACATGTACATTTTTAAATCATAAAGTTAATGCACGATAGATTTTTCTAGAGAAGGTCCTAAAAGTTCCCCAGCACACCAAGGAAATAATGTTCCATTTTGTTTAACTATCTTAAAAAATGTAAAACAAATCAATTAAGAGATGAATTATTAATAGTTCAAGTCTAATTAACATTGCACATGCACATCAAGACTTTGGGGTTGGATGTCTTTTATTCTTTTGAATTAAGCTTTATAGATGGTGACATGTGCATTGATCTAGCTAGTTAAGGCGTTTATTAAGTGTCCAATGCAGAATGTAGAAAAAGAGAGGTTCTGGCCTTTCTGTTTAGGAAAAATAATTTATTTCACATTTATTTTGAGCTATCCAAAAGTAGTTTTCTTAGGTTATACTGAGGATCTGGAGTATGTGTCTTCTTCAGGATTTTTAGTACATTGTAAGTAGTTTTTTATACAGCTAAAATCACGCTAGCTAGTACTTAGTTTCTATAGTTTGCAGAAACTCTTCATTTATTGACAATAATTAATAAGACATTAGCTAGGGTCAAGTTTCTCAGACCCCTTTCTTGTTTGTTTCTGAATCCATAATGTAATAGATGAAGTTGGGAAATGGTGTACACTGTGACGTGATATGGAAAATATAGGAAGTTTCTGATGTTGTCCAAGATATTTACAAAATAAGGGTGGGGTTTATTTTTTTAAGTTAAGCCATTTCCTAAACTCCTACTATTATTTTTGGAGATATACATTAATAAAAGACATAAATAGCATCTGTGACAATGAGTGACTTCTGAGCAACTTCATAACTGGAGTTCACTTTTTGGCCCATAGTTTCAAAACAATTCTCCATTATTTCACAAAAACCTGTATATTCCTTGCTGTATGAGAGTTTCTTTGCCATTGTTAGTAATGCAAGTCCTCTTGATAACTACCTCTGCACTATTACATTTTCAAAATAAATTTATTCATTAAAAACTTTAGTGACCACAAAACCTCTGCAACAGTTTAGCTAATTACTTTTCTGAGCTGTTACTCTCGCACAGATTTCATAGGAAGTTTTTTGTCTTTGTTGGCATTAGATTTCCTCTTCTAGTCCTTAAAAATATATATTTATGGACTACTAAAGGAAAATGGAGATAAGGATTTTGAAAACGGAAAAATATAAATTAGTTCATATGCTAAATGCCTAGTTTATGGTTTTTCCTTTAATCACAAAATCAAAGCAAATGAAATAGATTATATACCTCTGAAATATTACAAGGTAAAGAAGCACAAGTTAGATTAGCTAAACTCTACTACACATAATTTTGAAATCATCTCTTAAAATCAACAACATACACTAGAGAAGGTTTTATTCTCAGCAATTTTTGATAAAGATGAGATATGAAAAAATAAAGATTTGGGGTTTGGGTTTTTTTTAAAACAAATGGCTTCTCCTGTGTAAGGTTTGAAGACTGCTTTTGTAAAATTGTTGTCCTGATTTTTTTTCTTAGAGCACCTGAGGAATCTTTCATCTAGCTAAACTGTTCTTGCCTGAAGATTATTTTAATTAAATGAAAATGCTTCTGGCACTAATAGAGCATGAGAACAAATGCTCTGTCAGGAACTCATTCTGGAAACACTTAGAAGTCAACACAGAATTCTTAAGAATCTCACATGGTCGCTTACCTTAATAACCTTGCACACTACTCCCCCTTTCATTACTTCTCTTGCTACACCACTTTATTTCTATCACCTACATTTATAAGATACTCCAATCTTATTGATGCATAAGTGAACATCCAACTTCACACTAAACTTCAATATTCTTTGCCATGCACCTAATCTACTATATACAAAAAATAGAAGAATGTGAATTAGAATCATTAATATCCTAACCAATGGCCCCTGGGCATGATATGTACATGCAATTTTAGAACAAGTATTTAATTAGACAAATATTAGCTTAGAAAATTACACCAAATAGTCCAAGCCCATGTATAACAATTCACTGTTGCCCACAATGAACACTAGGGCAGTCAACATTACAAAATCCTAGGACAAACAATATAATGGTTAACATGGAGGAACAGGTTCAATTTATCTACAAGAAGGACTCATTTTACACATACCTGACACAAGTGACTGGAGAATCCCCACCCAAAGAAACTCAAAGCAGAGACTTCCCTGAACAAGCAAGCCTTGATTGAAAGAAGAGTCAAGCTTTGGCAACTGTCCAGATTAGAGATGAAAGCCAAGTTGTCCAGAAATAATCATTCCAATGATGACTGGTAAACTGGTATAGAAAGATCCAAAACAGATTTGGGGGCCTGAAACAGAAGTCCATCCCTTCTGAAGTAGGATAGATATATATATGGAGAGAATATCACTAGAGTAATTTTCACAAGAGAGAGGAACCTGATTATATATGATGCCATTTCAAATAAACAACAGACTGAAAACATGTGCCTTCTTGCATCTGTCTCACTAATAATAATCTTATCTGCTATTTGGAGGTGAGGGGAAGAGGTCAAAACATTTGACAGAAATATCTATTTAACTGATAATGTCCTTTAAACTCAGATTCTGACATAACCACAATCCTTCTTACCACTCAGAAGTACAATTTTTGATTCCGTCTCTCTACAGATCTAGACACCCTTTAAAAGTTTTGACACTTCTTCTTACCTCTATGATATTTTTGTGGATGGGAGAGAGATGCATTCACACAGGCCCTAACCAATTCCTTGCTCCTTTTTCCTGACCTTAAGCACCATCTTGCCCTTCTTAAATCTACTCAAAATACTGTTTGAACAATTATCTTCCTGGCTCAAAGCCCCAGTCAGGTAATCTACTACTACCCCTTTTTGTATACCCATTTACACCATATCAAAATAAACTGCTTATCTTCACTTTTAAGGTCTTTAAGAGTTTTGTCCTGCTCTCATCTCACAAACCCTTTAGCCATTTACTCCTACTTCTGCTCCATCAATGATTATGAGTTTTATTGTTCATTAGTTAAGTTTTCCAGCAGCAACTTTTCCCCAGAGTACCCATTATACAAAGAGGTAATTCTCATAAAAATTTCTGAGCACTAATTACTACATTGCTTTCCTTCAAGTGTCTCCTTAAAGCTTACCTCTCCAGCAAGACCTAAAAAAACACCTGAAAATTGCAAGGCTGTTAATGTACTGCGACTACTGATTATTACAACATTTGTAATCATTACACATACACCTTGTGTTCCTAACACCTATTAGTTGTATTCATATCTACCATTTCATTTTTCTGGGTAAAGGCCTTGTTTGCACAATGCCCATCTCACAGCCGAAGCAATAACTAAAAGTGGAATGAAGACAATGCTACAGATTTCTTTGTTCCTTAGTTATAACAGTACTTCAATAAGGTTTCAATCCTGAAAATCCTTCTGCATACGCATTAATCCTACTGAAAATGATGGGGAACATGGATGCAAGACTGAATGTAATTTATCTGTAATATTTTTTTTCAGCTCAGACTTTTCAAAGTTTTTTCAGCTAAATCCACTTTTCAAAAATATTCAATACTAAAAAACTTTATGGAAGATTTAGATTGCTAGAACTTTTGTACTGCAAAAAATATGCCAGGGACTATTTTCCATACAATGCAAGTGACCTGAATTGAGACTATTAATGTGCCTAAAGTTACATAGTTACATACATGCTTCAGCGATTGCAGCACTGAAGTCTTTAATGAGATAATTCTGTAACCGGAAGCAGGGGAGAGAGGGGACGAATGAAGCTAAAAACTGTTAAAAAAATAAATGCACTAAGTGTATATTGTGATGCATGTGGATATTTTCCCCCCCAGACACACATGGATTTTGGTACAGAATCCAGTGAATGCCTATTCTTTTTCCTATTTTACCATGAGATATCTTCATTATATAAAGTATCAGTAATTATTATATTTTCTATGTTTACTTTATAATTTGCCTAAAAAAATCAATAGGACTTTTAATCCAGTTGTAGGTTACAAGTGAATTACAAAAAATTCCTTTAAATTGAAAAAAATCTATTACTTTTCCTGATGTCATTAAACACAATAATCACAGGTCATAAGCAATATACTTAGTGCTTTCAATAAATTAAGCTACATTTATATTAGAACATATCCAGCTAAGTATCAAGTAACTGAAATTTCCCATAGACTATGTGCCCAGCTGGCCTCAAGGAGGAGCTCCTACACCACCTTGGCACGTGTGCCTGGTGTTAGCCACTGTGCGAGTTCCAGTGATCTCTGAGGAAGTCTGTGGTCAGCCTGGGGAAAACCCAGAAACTCACCTGCCATAACTTTGACCATACTTTCATTGGTGAGCTTCTCTCCTATGGACTCCTTCAGGTTAGCTGCACCTCTTGGCGGGTATCTATGGGGCTACATCTCCTCTATACCCCATCCATGCACCAGCCTCCAGGACTGCCACTCAGTGTTAGTGCGGCTTGCCCTCCGGTGTTGTCACTCTCTGTTTTCTTCGTCAATGGGGCTACAGTTGATCCATCCAGGCCACCAAGTCTTTAGGACATTTTGGGTTGCCCTGCTCTTCTGCTGTGCCTTTACTTACGCCCAGCCACTTGCCATGGCTTCCCAGCCACTCCAACCCTTACAGCACCACCCGTTCCCAGGCCCTCACCTTGGGGCCTCTCCGGGTCATCCCAGCAATACAAAAAAAGAAAAGAACTTTAACAGAAGGATGATGGGTAGGGCTGTGACCCATCCCCACTCACAGATTTGATGCTGGAGGCCCCAGCTGTTCCCCGAGGTTGTCCAGGCTCCTCTCCATCACTGTGGACCCCTCCTGTGGGTCCAGTTCCTGGTCCCTCGCTGCACACTGGCATTGCTCCTGCCCATCCGCTTCCCCCAGTGTCTCCCCAGTGCCGGATTTTATGCCAGCCGGGTAGCATCCAGGGATGACATCACCCGCCTGTGCTGACATCAGCCGGAAGCAGATGCGGCTCACAAACTGCATGAGCTTTTTATGCCAGCATGGCTCGTTTGCCTCTCCCCAGCCTGAAATAGGTAAATTTTTCCTGGTTTCAGGGCTTTTCTGCAGGAACAGTAAGCCCCCATTCTGAATCCTGCCACATGAGGGATCTCTTGTTCCCCAGCAACTGTCCCTCTGGGACAGACTAGTTTTTGTTTTATGTAAGTACTAAATGCATTTTTTTAATCTTGCTCTTCCCCCAATTAGGGGCATCAGAATTAATGTTTACAAATTCCCAAAGAGGATACTGAAGTTAAAAAGTGTCTTCTGACACTTCTGAGAGCCGTTAAGGTAGAACAGGACCAATCTAAACCACATATTTTAAATATTAGATGCCAAACTATTTTTAGACCAGCAAATTACACCATTACGGTCATCATTAAATGTCTCCTTACCCCCAAGATTCAGACTATTACTAGTTAGTGAGGTGTTGATTAGCCATTAACCTTGAAATCACATGCCAGCTGTACCAAAATTTCTTATTACATAATATTTGGAATTTAGATTCCTCCTACCCACAATGTGGTACCCAGTTTTCAGAATGTACTGCACAGTATTAAACATACATACGCAACACCACCACATACCCGCAGTTTGTTTTTCCACTACTTCACTGATACAGTGATGGAGTTATTCAGGCTGTCCACATTTTAGATTCACAACACTATTTTCAAAACTGCCACAGAAGTAACCATAAATTAAACAAATACCCACAATTAAAAAACTGTAAACTCACTAATAATCTGTGATGTTTCCTTTATAGTAGAAAAGGTTTTTTCCTGCACCAAATTAAAATAACTATTTAAAGTCCAAATTTATCTGTACCACAGAAACTATTTGTTGCACTGAAAGGTATGCTGGCACTACATTTTACCATGTGACTAAGTAGGCTGACTTCCAGGAACACAATCAACACAATGTTCCCACCACACCAGCTGAACTTAATTTCTATTATTACATTATTTAAGGAAGAAGTGGAGGGGGGGAACCCTATTGAATTTTTATCCAATTGAACAGCTCTTTAAACTTCGCTATAAAAACTCCTTACTTATTCTTTGGAAGTGTATATGCATGACAAATATCTGATTCACCTATATGTCAATGCAAATTTTAAAACTGTGGGAGAAATGAGTCAAAAAGGTAGCAGTGTACAAAGCCCATAGCTGAAATGTGAACATTAAGTAATAAAGATCTGTCCCAACCACTATACACCTTCTGAACATCAAGCCCACTTGCACACATTTTTCTCTCCCTCAAAGTGAACAGTTAAGTTTTAAGCGTCTTCAAAACTTGTGCGAGTAATGCCCCAAACAGAAAAATAGAAAACCTTTAAATTTCTTATTCACAGGTACTGACTCTGTTTTGCAACACAGAACTCTGAAGATTCTCATATGGTAGTTCACCTTGATAATCACCAGGGCATATTTACCCTCCTCTATTTGCACATAAATGTCACTAAATTAAACCTCTGAAACAAGTTTCATATTTCACATGCAAAGTAAGTGCTCCAAGATTTTGGGTACCACAGAATGCCCTCCAGAGTATGCATGTTTTAACTGGGATAGAAGGAAGAAAATTATACCATAATCATAGTATTTAACTTTGGGGGTTTTTCTAGTTGAACAATTAGGAAAGGTTTATAATTCTTTTCATGCAAAATATCTATTGTTTAATATTACACATTTGGCCCTGATTAAATTAAACAATAGTTAGCACTGCAAAGATTTAGAACTGAAATGGAAAACATAACCTTGAAAATTAGATTTCTTTCACATAGCCTGACTGCCAACCCCTCCCCCACAAAAAGGCAACAATAGGGCAGACACAAGCATCAGGGTGCAAGAGGTGTGGAGGCAAGCAACAGAGGGGGAGAGGAAGAGGGCAAGAGGCCTGGCCCCTCACTTCCAAATACTGTTCTCAATGCTGTTTTCCCTACCACAGTGGTGGGTAGAATGAATTTAAGATGGCCTCCCCACCACAAAAAAGATTCTATGCATTTGAAAGTATAATAAATTTATCATTTTCCATGTATAGAGTCTAATTATGGGGGTATCTTAAATTCAAAGTCACCTTGGATTTGGTTAAATAGGGTATACATGGATTTGCATCTGAAGACCATGTGTAGAAATAACATTAAATTACAAAGAGAATAAAAAGTGTTGAAAACTCAACTACTATTCATCATATCATAAGTACTTTCTATGCAACATTTTGTACAAAGGCATTGAGCAAAAGTGCCCACCCCCTGAAGAGCCAGAAAGATGACGAAAAGCAAAAAACAACCAACCTCTTGAGTAAGACATCTTATAGAGCAAATTGAAGACGTAAGTAGAATTATGAAAAAAACTCAACTGTGCTAAAGGAAAAGATAATTACAAAATTTTAAAATGGCAAAATGAACTACCATTAGAAAAGATGATCAGTGATATAAGAGTAGGCAAATTGTCAGAGGCATTTACATTTCATGGTGATCAGGAGAGCTCCGGGCCAACTGGAAAAGGGCAAATATAGTACCCATCTTTAAAAAAGGAAAGATCCAGGGATCCAGAGATTAGTCAGCCTCACCTCAGTCCCTGGAAAAATCATGGAGCAAGTCCTCAAGGAATCTATTTCTAAGCACTTAGAGGATGAAAAAGTGATTAGGAACAGTCAGCATGGATTCACCAAGGGCAAGTCATGCCTGACCAACCTGATTGCCTTCTATAATGAGGTGATTGGCTCCGTAGATGAAGGGAGACCAGTGGACATAATATACCTCAACTTTAGCAAGGCTTCTGATATGGTCTCCCACAACATTCCTGCAAGCAAATTAAGGAAGTATGGGTTGGATGAATGGACTGTAAGATGAACAGAAAACTGGCTGGATTGTTCGGCTCAGAGGATTGTATTTGATGGTTTGATGTCTAACTGGCAGCAAGAATAAAGTATTGGCAAAACATCATCATCCTCGTCATGCCTCCTGCAAGTAGTCAAACCAGCAATGAAACTAATGATGCTACCAGTGGACAGAATCAGACAACTGTGGTCAATTGGCTATAAATGTGAACAATGTTTCTCCTTGCCAACCAGACAATCAGATGGCTTTTCAGACTATTGCCCCAGTGCTTCAAGGCCTTCAGTTCAATGCTGAGGTTCTTTCAGCAGCAAAACATTCTATAATCAATTCTATTGCAATTCACCACAAGGCTGACATAATCCATCTGGAGGAAACCCACATTGTCAAGGATGAAGCTGGTCACTTTATTATCAATGGTTTTGATCAGATATGCTACACCTTTCATGCAAAATACATGAGAGCCACCTACATTTGTAACAACATTTCTGAGGCAACCTCACACCCTATCCACTGAAGTGATAAGGTTGGAAGCTTCAATATTGCAAATGTCTGCATACCACCAAGTGAAACCTGGAGCAACAGCCCTCTTCCATCTCTCCCCCACCCAGCCCTATATGTTGCCGACTTTAACAGCTACCACATGATTGGGTTTACTCACACTCAAATGAAGATGGTGACCTGTTACAAAATTGGGCATCCAGCAATGACCTTGCCCTGATCTATGACGCTAAACAGAGTGGCACCTTCCACTGAAATAGGACCAAGATTACTCCCCTGACATAAGTTGGGATACATCAGTAAATAGGGACACACAACCAGCAGCTTGCATTGTTTTTGATGACAATCCACACAGCCAACACCATTCATCACTCATCAACATTGGCCTGCATCTCCCAGTCATTACATTTCTAAGAAAATCCAGATGGAATTTCAGGAAAACCACCTGGTCTCTATTCATGGAGACAGTTGGAATGGTCTACTGTTGTCCATGGCAACATATCCCAGTTGATGAAATCTATAAGCATTTCTGTGGTACCCTCTATAAAGCAGCACAATCCTCTGTTCCTAGAGGATTTCACCTCGTGTACACTCCTAGCCTGTATGGAGAGTGCACTACTAGACGAGCATTAAGTATCTGAAGATCCAAACACAGATCACCTGCTCAAATCACTTGATACTGCTCACTGGAACTGTTGGAAGGACTCAATCTCACAACTAAATTTATGTCATTGTGGTCAGAGGAGCTGGGGCCTCATTGGCTGCCTGGGAGTGGCTCAATGTTCCCCAGCACAACTCAACCATCTGTGTTGGTCATTGCCAGCCACCTTCTGAAAGTGGCAAGAGTCCCCTGTAACAAGAATCGTGAATGAAGAGTAAGTGAAAAATGGTGTCATTTCTACTGAAATGTTCAGAACCAAGATCCTCCACAAACCTTTTCAACAGAATTGAACTCTCTGCTGTGCAAATTAAAATCTGGCACTGCAACTAGCTAAGACAACACACATCCAGAGTTCCTGAACCATCTCAGTCCTTGAGCTCATAACTAGCTTCTTCAACCATATTATGCATGAAGGACAAATTACAACAGTGTTGGAAGTGAGGAAAAAACAATTGGCCTACCCAAGCCCAGCAAAGACCTACAATTAATCAGCAGCAAGCTACCAATAAATCTCCCTCATGAAATATCTGCTACAAGACACTTAAGACTACTTCTACAATGTTTCTTCAGTAATCGGTCCTGTTCTAAACCCAGAACAAGCTGGATTCCACCATGGCTGAAGAACTTGCAATCAAGTTCTAGCCTCAACTACCTTCCCTGAAAACGCTTTCAGAAAAACCGAAGACTCGTGTTATCTTCCTTGATTTAACAGCAGCATATGAACTGTCTGGCATACCAGTCTTCTGGCAAAAGAATCAGAAATTCTGTCACACTGGGTCGCTCATCTAGTCAAACTATTACTACATGGTCGACACTTTAGAGTCCACGCGGCCAGCCAAACTAGCTCTTGGAGACATCAAACCAATGGCTTCCCTCAAGGAATCAGTACTGGCACCTCTCCTTTTCAACCTCTACTTTAATGACTTGCCCATGACTGGTTTCACAAAAAGAACTGTTTATGCTAACAACAGTGCCTTTTCCATACAAACTCATTACTTCCTCGTGGCAGCAGCCATGAGGAAGACACAGACAGAGAGAGAGAAGAGCTGCACCATCTGAAACTTGCTCTCTCTCTCAAAACTCATGATCAAGGAACTGCCTTTCTCCAGAGGGAATCTCCACCTGCCTCTGGATAATACCTGTGAGTAAGCTACCTGAGATCTAACTAGATATATAGTTTGCAGTAACTCAGATGCATGATCAAAGGCTACCCAGCCATGCCAGTTTGCTCTATGGAATTTCTCTGATATTGGTCTACCCTGAACCCTATTCCAACCCTACCCCTTGTAACCAAGAAAGTTCTCCTTTGTACCTAGCATGGGAGACTTGTTGGGTGTGGGTCTAGATTATGCCTTGGGGTCCCGCTGCTTCAGCTGACTAAGGGAAACCACTACTTGTGCTTCTGACTGGGGGAAGCACCCCCAAGTGCTTCAAGTGAGTCAAGTACCCTCGAGGGCTACTAGGGCTGTGTTACCCAGGGGATGCAGAGCCAGAATCAAGCCCAGCCCTGGATGGTGGCAATTTTTACCCCAGCCTAGCAGGTGTGCTCCAGGAAGGGAGTCAGCCAGATATGAGGCACCCCCAGGGAGGGACTCAGAGCCTGGAAGGTGGTCAGGCACAGAAAGGTGGGTGGCTCAACACAGGAGCACCCCCTACTGGCCTGCCACAGATGACATTGCCTTAAGATGGCTGAAACACTATGCCAAAAATCACATAAGCTAAATAAATAAATCACCAAGTAAATTGCCCCAGGGGTCAGTACTGGGGCTGGTTTTGTTCAGTGTTTTCATCAGTGACCTGGAAGATGAGATGGAATGCACTCTCAGCAAGTTTTAGATGACACCAGCCTGGGGGTAATAGATACACTGAAGGATAAGGCAACCATCCAAGAGGGACCTAGACAAATTGGACGATTAGACCAAAAGAAATCTCATGAGGTTCAGTAAAGACAAGTACAAAGCCCTGTACAATCCCATGCACTGGTACGGGCAAGAGACTGACTAGCTAAGCAGCACGTCTGCAGAAAAGGACCTGGGCCTGACAGTGGACAATAGGCCTGTGCGAGTCTGCAGCGATCTGATCTGGCTTAGGATCTGGCGGCTTCGGATGGCAACTATCCAATCTGGAGCTCTGGACCAGGTTTCTACTTCTATCTGGCTGAAGCAGCTCCAAAGCTGCCTCGGAGATCCGGCCATAAGATATAATGGGGAATCAATGAAATATCTATAACTTTATTTTTTGTCTGATTTGGATGAAACTTGCAGGGGTGGTAGCCTCTGCTGAGAGCATGAAGTCTATCCAGTTTCAAGACAATCTGTGCAGAAGTTTGGGAGGAACTGTACCCCAAATTCTTGAAAGCAAAACTCATGTCACATGTATGTGTTACACACAACAGGGGGTGAAATCTGCAGGGGTGATAGTCCCTGGTGAGGCCATGAAGCCTGACAAGTTTCAAGAAGATTGGTGAAGGGGCTCAGGGGGAACTCCACCTCAAGCTGCAGACAAGGAAAACTTGTCACATGGGTGGCACTGTGTGTGTTAAGGCACAGCAGGATGAAAGCTGCAGAGGTGGTGGCCCCTGCTGCAGCCACAATGCCTGCCAGCTGTCGAGGAGATCAGCACAGGGGGGTTCTGGGTCTCTGCACCCCTAGCTGCTGGCAGGCAAAACTCATGACATGGGTGCTTGTGCAACTGACTGTCTCTGTCTTGGGGCAGTTGATTGTCTGTATTGATTCTTTCCTCTCCTTAGTCTAGTTTTATAGGTGTTAATTTATGGTAATTAACTAGCTACATAAGCTAGCAACTATGTACTGAGCTGGTCCCCAAGTGAATCATGATTCATACTACCTCTGCAAATTTCATCCAGGTTGGATGAAAAACAACAAAGTTAAAGGTATTTTATTGTGTCCCCATTATACCCTATGGCTGGATCTCCAAAGCAGCTCCGAAGTGCTCCAGAAGCTCCGAACGGCTTTGGAAAGCCTAACCAAGCCAGTACTTCGAACTGGACATGCTGCTTTGGACGCCAAAGCATCCAAAGCTTCTCCAGATCTGAAGCACAGTCTGAAGCCTCGCACAGCCCTAGTGGACAACAAGCTGAATGTAAGTCAACAGCGCGCCCTTGTTGCAAAGAAGGCTTATGGCATACTGGGTTGCATTAGAAGGAGCATTGCCAGCAGATCGAGAGAAATGATAATTCCCCTCTAGTCAACACTCTCGAGGCCACACCTGGAGCACTGTGTCCAGTTTTGGGCCCCTCCACTACAGAAAGGATGTAGGCAAATTAGAAAGAGTCCAGTGGAGGGCAACAAAAACAGTTAGAAGACTAGGGCACATGAATTCTGAGAGGCTGAGGGAACTGGCCTTATTTAGTTTGGAGCAGAGAAGACTGAGGAAGGATTTAATAGCAACCTTCAACCACTTGAAGTGTAGTTCCAAAGAGGATGGAGCTACACCAGAAGTCAGCAACATTTTTGGGTAGCGTGCCAAAAATACCCCAACCTCACCTTGTAAGTTGTTGGCATGGCAGGAGAAGATAGCACAGGACCTACAAGGGGCCTGATCCTTGTTGAGGCAGCACAGGCCTGGCCTCTTCCTCGCCATCCACTCAGAGGCATGTGTGCACCTGCCACCAGTAATGAGCTAGCCCAGGGCTGCTTCTTTCAGCCTCCCCACTGTCTGCTGCAAGCAGCCTGGGCTCTGTGGCGGATGGCAGAAGCCTGCACAGAACCTGGGCTGGCTGTGAGGACATGAACTGCTGCACCAAGGTCTGCAGAGCCCCAGCCCAGCTTGTTGCTGGCAGTCGATGAACACACATCTCTGGACAGACAGCAGGGGAACTGCGAGGGGCCCAATCCTTATTGTGGCAATGCAGCCCCAGTCCCTGCCCCACTATCTGCCCAAAATTGCATATGCCAAGCAAAATCCCTTTGCATGCCACACACTGGCACACGTGCCAGGGGTTGCCAACCCCTGGGCTAGACCATTCTCAGTGGTGGCAGATGATAGAACAAGGAGCGATGGTCTCAAGTTGCAGCAAGGGAAGTTTAAGTTAGCTATTAAGAAGAACTTTCTCACTAGGAGGATAGTAAAGCACTGGAACAGGTTACCCAGAGAGGTGGTGCAATCTCCATCCTTGGAAGTTTTTCGGACCTGGTTAGACAAAACCTTGGCTGGGATATAATTGGGGACAGTCCTGCTTTGAGCAAGGGATCGGACTAGATGACCTCCTGAGGTCCCTTCCAACCCTTTCTATGATTGTATAATTTATACAAATTGTTTATTCTATCATATTGTGCTTTCCTTATTAGGACAGAGGATCCACGACCATATCATTAGAATTCTTCCTTTTGACAAGATAACCATACTAAACTGATCTTTTTGTGTTGTTACAATCGATTGTAACAAAAGAAGCAACAAGACACAGAATCAATTGGGACAATTCTTCATACATGCAACCAACTAAAATTAACAAATGAAATAATCACAAACTTGCTAAGCAGGTTAGTCATTTTTAGAATATTTTATTCAGCTGACTCCATTTCAAAGCCTGTAATTATGATCGAAGTAAGGATGCAATTAACATTAAAGTCATCAGAATGAAACTTCCACGCAGTTCTGTTCAAGGACAGATAGGAGCAAGGCAATATTTTGTATGCCACTTAAGATCTATAGTACTCGTTAAGAAACTTTAGAACATTTTAAAGAGAACACACTGTGGCAGAATTGCCACCTTGGGCGCCCTCCTCCACAAGCGTCTCTCTGTGCCAGCCTGAGGGGCTGCTGGTGAACCCCTCAGGGCAGGGATTTCAACC
>JAGPOW010002067.1:260041-284318 GCA_030014935.1 Caiman crocodilus | reverse complement strand
AGGCACCCCAGGGGAGGCACTCGGAGCCTGGAAGGTGGTCGGGCGCAGGGAGGTGGGCGGCTCAAAACGGGAGCGCCCCCTACTGGCCCGCCACACACACTACTTCAAGCACAACAACAATAGCACTGCACCAACTCACAGTAACAGTTGATAGCTTGAACCACAAATTATACTTGAACAGATTTGATAGAGTTCAGCCATGAAAAGTTCATTTGCAGGACTACAAATGAGCTCAAGAAAAATAAAATAATATTTAAACTGTCACATATAAGAAAGATTGCTC
Source organism: Caiman crocodilus (assembly GCA_030014935.1). Classification (NCBI taxonomy): domain Eukaryota; kingdom Metazoa; phylum Chordata; order Crocodylia; family Alligatoridae; genus Caiman; species Caiman crocodilus. Next base: position 284,035 of record JAGPOW010002067.1, on the reverse strand, counting down.
AGAAGGAAACATCACTGAAGAACAAGATTTCCACTCTTGAAATAGTTGCTTCAGTCAGAAAGAAACAACCTGAGGAAAAAGAATTGCAGAAATACCAGATTAAACTGGTTTGCATCTGGAAAAATTAACACGGGCATCTGGTAATTTTCATCCTTTAGTGTGACGGGGGGCCTCCTCGGGGCTGCTCTCCATGGCCCACCCACCTGTCCTTGGGCCAACCACCCGCCTATTCTTGCCTGCCACAACTTGGTCTTAATTGGTTCATAATTGATCTTCCATAAGCAGGAGGCTGCCCATTTGTGCCCCGATGCCAGGGGGCACTATCTGCAGCTCCTTCCATCCCCATATCGCAGCCCAAGCCTGGCAGATGGCATCTCGATCTTTCACATCACCGGATCCCTCCCTGGGCCTTAGAATCATCCCCCTTAGGACCCATCTATAGTCCATACAATCGGACGGCCTCTCCGCCGTCATCCGGGCTACCTTGCTCCCCCCTGAAACCCATCTTCCCCTCTCGGGTGTGGTCCCTCCTAGACCTATGGCAACTTGCCCTGGTCCACCTCCAAGCCAGTCGGGACCCCAGGCCTCCAGCTCTGGGCGTCCCTCGCAGTGGGCCCCCTGGCCCTTTTGACCCCTCTCTGGGTCCTGGCCCCAGCCTGGGCCAGTCGAGGGTACTCCCACAGTCGGGTGGGTCTCTAGCCCCTCACACTGTCTAACACTCCGGGTCCTCCTCTGGGCCCTCCAAACAAACAGGGTAACCCACCCGGCGGTGGGGGCAAGGGGTTAAGGCACCCCCCCCATCTCGCCTTCCACCAGGATGGTAACTGGCCTGGCATTTCCTGGGGCCTCCTGCACCACTGAGAGCCCCACCAGGCCACCCACTCCTGGCAGGGTGCAGTTTCAGATCATGCCCAGGACCAGGAGCCTCCTTCCATCCCCTTACAGCCCTCCCGACCTCCAGGTGTTCTTCCTAGCAGCTCTCCGGCCAGGCGATGCTGCTGCCTGGCCTCCAGCAGCCAAACTGCCTGAGTTTATATAGGCCTCAAAATGGCTGCCCTCATCAGGCACCTGGAGGCTGCCAGCACCAAGTGCCCTGCCACATTTAGAAACTGCTTATGTAGATCCCTGAAGGAATTTAGCGGTCTTGCAGAGCAGTTATGGTGGACTATCCAAAATAAAACACATGACCCAATCTCTCAAAATGAGCACCCACTGGCTCCAAAATTGATGTTAAACTACAAGTAGTTTTACAAATTTCAAAAAAATCAAATGTGTTCTGGAAACAAGTGAGAAAAGAGTTTCCCCAACTGTAATGATCTCCTTGTTCTTTCTGTATAGACATACAAACCTGGTTATAGCTCACCTATATCAGTGGTTCTCAACATTTTTAGACTCAAGACACCCATCAGAAAATGCCAGCTCTTAGCTTTCATTCATTTCTTGACAATAGAAAAATATAGAGCAATTCTTCTGTTGTAAATAAATCATTAAAGCCACTTGCACACATGATAAGACTTTAGACACCACAATTGAAACAGTGGGCATTTAATTCCAATGATTAAAAACCCATCATTTCAATTTAGGGGCTTCTATCACCATTACAGTGAGGAGCTCAATCCTTCTTTTTTCCCCACTCTGTGGAACCTGCCTGCCTCTTCCACACCCAGGAGGCAAGCTGCCTGTGGCTGAATAGCCTGAGTTGTGGGGGGGCCCCAGTCCTTCTTTCTGCAGCAAGGGCACCGCCAGGCCCACCTAAGTGTGCTGCTAGTACAAGAGTGGGCAATTATTCCAGGTGAAGGGCCACTTACTGAGTTTTGGCAAGCCATTGAGGGCCACATGACAGGCAGCCAGGCACAGATAAATATTAATTTTCTAAATTTTTTTTTAGGGGCCTCATGGGTTGGATAGAATGGCCCCCGGGCTGCATTTTGTCCATCCCTGCGCTAGTAGGTGGGTGCTGCCCGAGGAAGACCGCTGCCATGGAGGGAAGGTCCAGGGTCCCTGCCACTCACCCCTGGCCACAGGAGAGGCAGGCAAGCTCCATGGAAAAAAAAAAAGAAAAGAAGGAAAAAGGAGAATCAGGCCCATCTCCTTTTTTTTTTTAATTTTTTTTTGCTCAGCAGAGCCTGCTAATGCAGGCTGCCACCAGGCCATGCAGCCCCTGAACTGCAGGGGAACCAGGTCCTTCCCTCTGAGGAGGTGGTGCCCCCTGGGGCTGCCCAGGCAGGGTGCTAACTATGTGGGTGCTACCTGCGAGCTGAGGCAGCACCCACACAGCTAGCACCCAGGCCACCATGGTGAGAAGGACCAGGGCCCCCCTGCAGCTCAGGATCTGCTTAAGCAAGCAGGTGCCACTGAGGAAAAACAAAAAAAATTGGCGAGGGGCCTGATCCTTTTTTTCTTTTTTTTTTTCTGCAGAGCCTGCCTGCCTCTCCCGCAGCTGGGGAGCTGCCAGTGAGCCCTGGACCTTCCCTCCTTGCCAGCAGTGCCCCCAGGGCCACCCCAGTGGACAGCTAGAAGGTGGTTACTGCCCCAGTTGGCTGGCAGCACCCAGTTTGATCCAAATGTTCCCTGCACCGGAACTGGGGCAGCACCCACCTGCTAGCCACCCACTCAGATGTTCCTAGGGGGCACTACCATCATGGAAGGAAGGACTGGGGCCTTCCACAGCTCAGGAACCGCTCAGCCCATCAGCAGCTTGCCCCCCTGGCTGCGGAAGACATAAGGAGTCCCTCCTAAGGGTACAAGTGCAAATTATCCCCATACAACAGAATAATAGGAAGTGCAACATGAGATCAGCCTGGCTAGACAACAGAAAACAAGGAATTGAAACTCAAACAGGAAGATTAGACAGCAGATTAGACAGGACACTGGCTTGGGATGGTTTAGTCAGAGATAATCCTACCTTGAGCAGTGGGTTGGACTAGATAATATTATGAGGTCCCTTCCAGCTCTAGCTTCCTATGATCCTATAATTTTAATTTCATCCTAAAATCTAAAAAAAAACCTGAAGAATTGTTTGGAGGATTGCTGCAGTGATCCCCTCCTCACCCCACCCTACCCCATGACTACAAGAAACCACTGGGGCCAGTGGATTGCTGCAGGGCAATCCCCACCACTCTAGGACTGCAGGAAACTCCCTGGGACTGGAAGATCACCAGAGGGTGATCCCCATGCCCTGCCTACAGGAAACTCCAGGAGCCAGAGGATCACCACAGAGCAATCCCACCTACCCCAGGGCTGCAAAGACTTTCCCAGAATCAAGTTCCCCCTGCACTGGCAGTAAGACACAATGGGATCTAATGCATGATCCCACAATTGTGTGAATTATGCATTAGATCCCACTGCACTTTTACCTGCATGTGCAGATGGGCCCTTAGCTACCAGCTGGAGAAAGATAAGTTGTGCAAGTTGGCAGGATGTTGGAAAAGAAAGCTGATTTGGTCATAACCTACCAAGTCAGTGGTACAGAATGGGACAAGACATCTAGTTCTCATAATTTCTTAGGTTTGTTTTTCATATCTTCATCTGTCTTCAATTTACAGTTTCTGCTCTTATGATTTCTCTTGTTCATATAATAGATGTTTTTGCTATTTCTTACATGTAACTGATTCTCTGTGGTAAGAATGACTTCAAAGCAGCTGGCAAACTCGGGCTGATCTCTTCTACAGTGGGGAAGACCAATGATTTCTTGCACAAGCCAGCAAAGGGTATGATTCTTTAAGCTGGCAAAACTTCCTCTGTTACAGCTGGCAAGACCACAGGGAAACAGGTAAAGGGTGAGGTGCCCTGGACCAGATGCAAGCCCTGGGATCAGGAGCAGATAAGATAAAGCAATGCATAAGATAAGATAAAATAAAGCAATAAGATAAGATAAGATAAAGCAATGCAAGTGCTGGGGAATCCAGTGGAAGCTGGTAAAGATCCATTACTCTGAGCTACTATGAGAATGCAGGCTGCCTTACTGATCTGAGCAAACAGATGAGAAATTTCTTACCTGATAATGTTCTATGAGCAGATTTTTTTCCTTTTTCATAAAAGACTGGATAATGCTTCATCTCTGGATCTGGAGTCCAATATTACTACCTGAGGGTCTAGAACTAGGCTCTCCCTGCAATTCAGGTCACCAGAAGAATTCCTCCAAAATTATTCAACAATTCCAGCAGCCAGTTTTTAAAATAAAGATAACAGCTTGAAATTAGGTTAATTAACCTTGAGGTAATATGTTTAAGTCTCCTTTCAGACATTTTTCAATTTTTTTTCACAAGTTGTATCAGCACTTAGCCTGAATGAGGAGAGCAGTTGCTAAAAGTAGGAAAATCAAATATGAAAATTTATTATTCTGCTGCACAGCTTCGATCCTCTAGCAAATAAGTAGCACCAAGCAGTGATTCCCAGCAGCAGCAGAAAGGGTAAGTAATAAAGCAGAATTTTTACTATCATACCAGAATAATATGCGAGTAGGAATTCCTTTACACAATGCAAGAGCTTTGTAATTTTAGGAAATGTTTGGGAACTAACCTAAAAATACTTCCTTTACTACAAAGCAAAAACCCATCTTCCTGAGTTGAGTGTTAGGATCCTTTCATCTGGGCAAAAACAAGAATAAAAAGAGAGAGACAGCCCCAAGTACCACTGGGAAACTGTGGTTTCCCAAATGTGTAAATACTAAGTATCTAGCCAGTAGCAACTCTAAAGCCTTAATTCCCTGGCCTTTTGAGTAAAATGTGTGAACATGTGCATGCTTAATATATATCTTCAGAAATTCAGGAATCCGTCATTATGTCAATTTATGCCATTACCTTTCCAAAGAAGTGCTAAGAATTTAAACAAAACAACAGGGAAAATACATCTTGATTTCTATAGAAAGAAACAGCATTTACCTTGGTCAGAAAGCTATTTGGAAAAAATAAAAAGACCTGCTTTCTTAAAACAGTAATGTAGTTCTTAAATTGAACTAACAAAAATTAACTCCTAAGGCTGTATTCAGAGGTAATGGCAACTAGAAAAGCCAGCCAGCACTAGACTAATCTGGCCAGTGCAATGATTCTTGACCATTGTGATACTCAATGGTTTTGTCCAACCCCCCTGCCAAAAGACTACCACTGGAGGCCACTTTTAGGATCAGATCAGTAATCCCACAGAAATCCTTTTCCAGCTGACATCACTAGAGAGTTATGCCTTATAGTGCCCAGCGCCAGTTATACAAGCAAAAGAATCAGCTCCTAAAAATTGCTTCCCTTCACATCAGAATTGAACTTGACTAGATCAGTTTCCCAGTTGATTTCTGTTTGGATATCAAAATGTATCAATAAGTCTGAGAGAGTCCCTGCAGAACTCAACTCCCCTGTGAACACCAGACTATAAACGTTAAATGGCAGTCCAAATAAAAAAGAGATTGGGTTGGCTTTTTGTTATTGCTGTTTTGTTTTTCTTCTTGCAGGTGCAGCTGTGGTTCCCAGGCTGTTTATCAATTCCAAACAAGTACCTTGAGCAAATAGAGTACTTTAACTCTCTCTTTTCCTTTTATCTTCATTTCCTTCCCTACTCTCCCACTTCCTTTTCCATTCCTCTTTTCTTCCTTCTGCAAACTGCCTTGAAAAACAGCCAATTTGTCTTTGCCCGGGACATTATCACTATTGTCTCGGAGAAACTCTGACCTCCAATTATACTCCTTGTTTTTTGGAAGGGATGTAAAGATCCAGAATATAAGATACAAAGCATACAAAGATACAAAGCATAAGCCAGCCGCTAATGAAGAAACTTCAGCTGCAGGCAAGGCATTCTGGTCTGTTACTGCTCAGTGCACCATCTCGCATCTTCTGCTGAAGACTGTCTGGGTCAATATAAAAGTCAATTCTGACAAGTCATCAAAAACTATTTAGAGAATCCCATAGAGCCATTGATACATCTTTGTTCACTTGTGCCACTAACTGAGCTGTCAAGTGAACTTTAGTTCACATAGAAGACCAAAGCAAAGATTTTTCTAAATTTATACCTGTTTTGTTTGCTCAAAGGGGCAGTCAGACATGAGCCAAGAAGGATGCCTGTTTTTACAATTTATCTTGGAAGCAGTTCCATTCCAGTTCTCTAAAGTACTTCTCTACAGGTGCAGGTAAAGGCACAACGGCACAATTCAATAAGCAATCCACACAATCACACCTCCTGCCATGCCACACATGCATGGCAGGAAGCATGACCGTGAGATCGTGAATTAGATTCCATCACGCCTTACTGTTGGGGCAGGGGTAGCCTGATCCCAGCTCCCCCTGCACGAACAGGAATCAAATTCCTATGGCCAGGAGACACTGGACTCCTAGCCACATGGGCAGCAGACACCTCAGCTGCAGCCTCAGTTGCAGCCTGCCATCTACAGAGGTACATGAAGCACCCTCATGGCTGTAACACCTCATCAGCTATTCTCTACCAGCCACTGGGGTGCATAGGGCAACCCTGTGCCTGAGAGCCCTGTCAGCCGAAGGGGCTTCCAGCACAGAGGCATGGACCCCACAGCTGGGAACTCCAAACAGCTGACGGGGCTCCCCGCCACAGGAGCCCCTGACCACATGTTCAAGTAATGGCATGATAGAAAGCAACTACAACCTTATTACATGTGTTTTGTGGAATAATATTGTAACTTATTCCTCTTTTTATCACATCCTTTGCTAAATGAATGTGTGGGCAGGTGACCACTTAAGATTTAAGTAACTGGTTAATCACGTCTTAAATGTAATGTGTAGATAGGGCCCTGGAGACCTAGTTGTGAACCCTCAAAGTCAGAGAACAATACTAATATGTGCCACCAGCAATCTTAACTTCAGATAACTGGCTATAATAATCATTGCCAGTTATATACTTTCTTTAATTAAACTGAACCTCTCTAAATGTATTACAGTAATAAATTAATGAGTATAGTCATATCTATTTTTATTCCACCGTGAGTTATTCTTTACATTTGTTTAATAGGAAATCATAGAAAATTAGGGTTAGACAGGACCTCAGCAGGTTATCTAGTCCAACCACCTGCAGAACCAGAAAGCAGAACCATTCCCAACTAGATCATCCCACCCAAGGCTTTGTCTAGCTGGGTCTTAAAAACCTCCAAAGATTGAGATGATACAATTGCTATGGACAACCTGTTCCAGTGTTTTACTGCTTTCCTAGTTTCAGAAACCCGTTTTTATTTTGAAGTAGGGACTAGTGTGTATCCTTTGTAGCAGCTTGCAAATTGTGAATGGTTCTGCTTCTAGCAGACATCCGAATCTGTTGGAAGTTAGTGTAAATCACAGAACACAAGTCTAATGTGCTCCCAACATGCAACTCCATTTAATAGGCAGGTTACAGCATTCAGCATCTTCAGTTTCTTCAGTTATCTTCAGTTTCTGAATGGTCCCAAGGTGTAGCCTTAAATGAGTGCTGAAGGCTGGATTTGTTTTACCAAGCAGACAGGAAGGAAATAACGCTCGCAGCACTAGTCCTTTTAAGCTTTTTTTTTTTTTTTAAATTATTATTATCCATAGAACAGTACAGAATAAAAAGTGTAACAAATGAAAAAGCATTCAGCGTTCAGCAAATCTCCAGTGGCTCCCCCAGTTCAGATAGCTGGGAGAGGAGAGGACACAGCAATTCCCTTATCTCCCATTTTGTTCAACTTTCTCTTCCTTTTATACTCTGCTCTGGGCAGCCATATGATTGCTGCTTTAAACAGACAAGATGAGTTTACCATTATGGAATGCAGTGCTGTGACAAATGCATGTGCACTCTTATTAAGAGTGTATCTGACAAGCAGGGATCCTGTTTTTTCCATTTAAAAATGGCAAATTCTCTCATTAAAACCCAATTATAAATGATCTGATTAAAAAACCCAACATCCATGATTAAAATGAAACACCACTATTTATGTATGTATGTATCAAGTGAATACAATGTTTTATTGATATATTTACAATTGTAAAGCAGGTTGGGAGCCCACCAGTGCCTCAATCACTATAATCAAATAAATTCTAAGTACCTGTAAAAGTTGGTATTTGATTTTGGATTTTTTTTTTATCATGGAAAAATCAGAGGTCCCCCTGCCCCCTCTGCTCACAAGGATGCAGGTCCAGGTCCCTCACTCCCCACACACAGCCCCACATCCCCTGGTACCCCCCAGCCCTGCTAGATGGGCACCCTAGCTGCCAGGGCTGTGGGACCAGAGACCCAGGTCTGCAGCCCTCTGCCCCAGGCAGCAACATCTGAGCCCTGGCTGCTGCCTGTGGGAGGTGGCAACTGCTGCAGCATAGCAGAGCGCAAAGCCTGGCTCCCCCTCCACTATGGGTGGCACAGCCAAAGTAGAGCTCCTAGGGGAGGCAAAGGCAGAGGTAGATGAGGACTGGCAGCTGTGGACTCAAGCTCCCCACCCTGCTGCCTTCCCCCTAGGGCCAATACAGCTGAGTGAGTGGGACATGGTGTAGCAGGGCAGAGCGGGGACAGCAGAGGAAGCCCATTGCCAGCCCTGGAAGCTCCATGCCACCATAACAAGGTGCCCCATGCCTGCCCAGCAGCAGCAAGGGGCACAACTCTATGCCACCACCCCAGCTGCAGCCAGATGAGCAGGAAATGCTTCACCAGGGTGGCATGGGGCTTGCAGTGGCAAGGAGTTTCCCTACCTGGCCACGCTCTGCCCTGCTGTGCTAGGTCCCACCCTCTAGGCTCCGGAGGTCCCGGGGGGGGAGGCAGAAGGGTGGGGAGCCCAAGCCACCCCTGCTCCACACACAGATCTGGGAGTACATGTCCCCCTGCTCTCCTCTAAGAGTGAGCACTCTGGCAAGGAGCCAGCCCCACCCACGCTCTGCCCCTCCAGATGAGCCACCCTTGGCTTCATCTCACTCCCTGCCAGGGCCCTGCCACCAGGCATCCTAGCTCTGGGCCCCAAGCCCCATGTACCACCCTAGCTGGCCAGCAGCCTTGCCCAGCTCACTCACTCCTTCCCTCCCTCTCTCTGACGGACCCAATCTCCCCTCCTCCCCTGCCAGACTTAGTTGTGGAAGCTACTCTCCAGAATGCCTAGCAGCCAACTGCATCCCCCCCTGCTTAACCATACATCTCCTATTCCCCCCCAGCCTACCACAAGCCCTGAGGAACAGAAAGGGTTCAGTACTGCTGCTGCTTATCGAGAAGGCCCCTGTGCACACATCTCAGCATGCTCTGGAGGCTCCCTCAGTCCGTCTGGAGACAGAGGGCAGCCATGAAAAGGCCCAAAGCTGCCTGACTGGCTGACCCAGACTGTTCAGGGTCAGCCTAGGCTCCCTGCAGCACAGCCCAATGTGAAGATTGTGAAGGAGGTGTGTTCCGAGTCTAGCTCAAGTGACAGACTGACTCTCAGGGGAAGGGAGGGAGGAAACAGAAAGTAGGAGGTAGAGACTAGGAGCAAAGCAGTCTGGATGTCAGAGGACTGTGCTGCAGGTTATCTGAGAAGGGAAAATGTATAGACATTCACCCTTCCAAAAGAAATTTCAAATAGAAACTGAATGTATGTGGCCAAAATCAATTGTATATACTCCTGCTAGTGTCCACAAGCAAGCCAACAAAATCTCATGGTTAACAGTGTCAAAGGCTGCTGACAGATTTAAAAGAGCATGGGTCCTTTATTTGCATCCATTACCAGAAAGACATTATTAACTCAAGTAACCAGTGCAGTTGTTTACCCTCTCTCCAGGCCTATAACCATGTTAACCAAGGTTAAAGAAAACCAAAGGATCAAAAGAGTGTTACTACTGTCTTGTCTAATCGCCGTGATCTTCTCCAGTGGGGATAGAAGACAGAGCAAGAGTTAACCAGATTATCAATATCAACAGTTCTCTTGAATATGTGATTTATATCAGGGGCAAGATATGGCCGTAGTCAGCCCGCCAGGCAATTTCATCCAGCCTGTGGGCACCCAATTAATTGTACTCTGCTCAGCCCAGGGGGGGGAGCCCCATGAAATGGAACTGGAGGCACTGCCAGCTGCCATGTACAACTTCCAGGACTGTGTCAGAAGTGGCAGGGGATCCCATATGGTGGAGCCAGGTGGGCTCAGCCCCACTCCCTGCTTCCCAGCAGAGTCCTTGGACCTATACATGGTGGCAGGGAGTGGGGTGAGGCTGCTGGCTCCATCACACGGGGCTCCCCCTCATAGCATGCTGCTATGGCCAAGAGCTGCACATGAGCCTCAGGGAGCCACACATGATGGAGGTGGGCTGGTCTGGCCCTGTTCCTTGCCTCCAGATGCAGCTCCCAGAATTGGCCAGAGGTGCATGCCACTGGGGGCTACACCTGCACAGGCCATAAGCGACCCAAGGACCTGCTACCTGCTGCTGCTGGCAGTGGGGACTTTGCAGCATGAGGGGGTCATCTGCAGGGAGAAATTGGGGGGGGGGGGACATGTGGGAGGCCTATACTCCCTCACACCCAAATCCTCCTTCACATACCCTCCAGAAATCCTACACACTCACAACCATAGCCTGCTCACACCCCCTCCACACCCTGCTCACACAGATACTTTTCTCACCACCACACCTCCCTATAAACCGCCCCCCTACACACAGTCCTCCAGGTACACACCCCCAACCACACCCCATGCACAATATACAAGAGTAACACTGTTTTTTAATTGTTATGTAGTCACCTCTATATACACTATCCAAAAGCACATAAATCAGGACAAAAATATTTTTTGAAATAAAATTAATGATTTTTAGTATAAAATTTGGTTTATTTCTGGTTCCAAGATTGCAATGCCTCCCTCCCAAAAGGATTACTTCCAGGAGCAAGGGGAGGGATTTCTGGTGGCAAAAATCAGGGGTTAGGGTGGTCCCAAGAGGGTGATCAAAGGGTGAGGCATCTTTCAAGGAGCTGGGCTACCCTTCTAACTGTCCACAGCTGAGCAAAACTTATTAAGCAGCCCTTCATCCAAAATAATTGCCCACTCCTGAATTATGTAATAGCTTCTTTAAGAACTAATTGAACCCTGTCTAGCAAAGGCTGAACTTCTCAATTAACAGCAGCCCCAGCACTTCATTAGCCAGAAAAGATAAGACACTAAACCACAGGTTATAACACAAAGCTTCCCCAACATTTTTATCAACTATGAGCAATGCTGGCTGCGACATAACCAAAAAAGGGACGTTGTTTTTCCTCTCAAGTTGCCATTCTGTTTCCAGACAGTCCAAATGTCTGAATATCTGACATTCTGTCCAAATACGAGTAATTTTTTTCTGCAAAGTAACATGAAAGAAACACAGCAATGGAGTGGAGACTGAAGATCAACTAAGTTGCTATTCATTCAGTGCAGTTCAGAAGTGCAAGACTTGATAAATGTTATTTTTAAAGCAATGGCTTTGGCACAACCATTATATAATATTGTAAAAGCTCTGTGTGCTTTTACACGCAGCATCAGAATCAGAGATCTAGCTATCTGCACTCTCATTGCATTTGAGTGTCACAAGGATGATGTACAAGGAGAAAGGTAGCAGAAATACTGTTCAGGTGTCATTGTATCAACAGTGGGAAACAAAAGATTGACAGCAGTTTGGTAGGACATAACAACAGACTGGTCTCTCAGAAGAAAATCATTAAAATATGGGTTACACCACTCTTCAAAGACAAAAAAATCAAAAGAGATAAGATCACAAGGCAGCCAGAGCAGATCCAGGGGCATTCAATGACACAGTAGCACTCCCCTTTGATTCCTGGTCCCCCCATAATTTAAAAACAACTGCTTGACAGTGGCAGCAGCATTTCTATTCAGGCAGCAGCAAGGGAGTCACTTGACTTCATGGCTCATTGTAATCTACCCGATCCCTTCTAAACTCTTCACTCCACTGGTGTTAATGACTGCCCCTCCTTTTGAATGGTTTTGATGTTCCGCTAATTAAGCAACCCTTTCTGGTGGAATTCTGCTGTCTACTAGTTGCTCTTTTAATGTTGCCCTGCAAACTGTTTTTCATTTTACTAAAAACATTAACTCAGGTATGGAAATATAGTTCAGTGAAACAGCGGATGCACTGTCAAGATGCTCAAGAAGGCTTGATTTTTATGAATCAAAAACAGATATACATTTAATTCTAATGATAACAGGACTAAAGAAACATTATCTTTTGATTATTTTTGCATAGTCTGTTGTGTTTTTATACACAATATATGTACATAGCACATTAACACACATTCCAATAAAGTTATGTTTGTGTTTGCTTCGACTGCAAATTGAGTAACATAGTCCTAGGCCCCTAGCATATTAGTAAAGCTTCTGGGTTCTTTTTATCTGAAGAAAAATGTACATTGCATTAAACCTGATGATGCCCCACACACCACACTCTTCAAAATCCTAGATCCATTCATGTAAGAAGGTAATAGCCATAATATCCCACCCTCTCAGTCCCTCCAAAGACCCGAATACCATTTCCAAAGCATTCCTATCTTTCTGAGTAGAGCCTCCTATCACCTCTAAACTATACTAACAAAAAAGCTATAGTCTGGCATAATGTAACACAAGTTTAGTACTTGGGAAAAGATTGTTCAGTCTGTTTTGCTGAGGAAGCGTTAGTCACATTGACTTTGATTTAAAATAGAATCAACGTAGAGGACAAACTCATTTATATCTTGCGCCAGCAGATACTTGGTAGACTATACTTGGCTCAAAAGAAGTCTAGGGCAGGCAGAAGTAATCCTTTGCTTAAACCTCCTGTTATTTTTCTATCAAATGCTTAGATAGATTCCTTGTTATATAGTAGCTGACAGCTGACCTATTTGCTTAAACATTGAGTGATGATATAGTGTCTTCTCAAAATGCTGAAAGATGCTATAGTAGTGGGAAAATAAAACAATTTTTGATATAGATGAAGTTTTGATTGTAGATATAAATCATCAGCTTTAGATCTCTAGTAGCTTTACTTCTGTGCACCACAGGTGTACTGACAGTTTCCCACATCTAATTTTGAAATTAAGCCTTAAAAGTGAGATAAGTGCAACAAGTTACCAAAAGACTGATTTCTAAATGAAATCTGATCAACTTGGGTATAGGAAATGCTAGGGAAAATTAAATGTTTTACTTTACAAATTATACTTTAACTGTATGGTTGTTTTCATTGCTTCATTTTTTAAATACCTGAGAAAAGATGAGCAAGGAAAAAAACAAAGATATGGCTACACAAAGTGTTACTTTTTATTATTACACCTCAAGCTGTCTATATTTCTTAACTAAAGAGAAAATCCTATCTAAATAATGATCTGGAAGCTTAAGAATTCTACGGTGGGTACCTTTACAAAGGTTACCTTGTTTACAAATCATATCCATATTACTTGTTTCTGCTCGTTTCTGGAGATGCACCAGCAAAACTGTCAACAAACAGACATAAGCTAGACAAGCTGCTAAGTTTGCTTGTGAAGTTTAAATGAGCCTAACAATTTTCTTTCAAAGTTACTATTCCTCAGGGTATGCTGGAGTGCTTTAAATGGGATAAACTGAAGAAAATCATTCCATACAAAAAACTGAAGATATGTCCACTAAGAGCTGGTATTTATATACCTAAAGATAAGTTATATGGCTACCACTGCCTGATGCGATAGGGTGAATGAGTAAGATGCAATCTAGGCTAGGCTACCATTAACTTACATGCCAGATTCCTTCCAGCTTTATTGTAATAAATAAAGTATTTCCCTAACATACAGGGTCTGAATAGACAGCGTGCACTGCAAGCAAACAAAAATCTTACTTTCAAAACTGTAAGTAGAAACAAAGAAAATCACTGGTTCCTAAAAAACTTGTATCATCATAATTCATATATAGGGCCCTAACAAATTCAAGATTCTGCAAATTTCATAGAAACCATAAATTTGGGAGGGCTCCAAGAAAAATGATAGTTGCCACAAAAAACAGTGGTCTTAGTGCAAAAAAAAAAAATAACTTACTAGCTAGCGGAGAAGCCCTGCAGTCTTTGTGCATGGAGGAGGGTGAAGGGAGGGGAGGGAAAATGGCAGCAAGAGAGGCAGGGCAGGGCTGCTATCTGCAGCCTCCATGCCTCCTGCTGCAAGCACCCCACCATACCCTTCCCTCTATCCTGTCCCCTACCACCTGCTCCCTGTGCTCCAAGATTGCAGGACTTCTCTGCTTGCCAGTAAGTTATTTTTCTTTCTTCTTTTTTTTCTTGCACTGACCTCACCAAAATCACAGAACTTGCTGCTTAAGGATGACCCAAAACCACAGCTTAATTAACCTGATTAAATTCAAGACAATCCTCTGATAATTAGATTCTATACCTGAAAAATTGTAACAAATTTATAAATTTTCTTTATGTAGAATCTAATTATTGGCGGTTCATTTTATATTCAGGGTCATCGTAGGTTTGAGTTAATATGGTATATAATCACTTACAGTTTCCATTCCACCAAAATAAGCTCCTTTTCACTTCTCATATAAAAACACCCAAAATACATGCACCCAATTTTTCAAAATTAAATTCTGATACTGACCTTAGAATTTCATTTAATTTAAGCTGCGGGCAGATGTGAAACGAAAAAAAAATGCACTCTACCAAAAGGGGCAGCAAGTTAGTTCGACACAGCTCCACAGCAGCTGTATAAATTGCATGCTTCAGCAGGGCTTTTTGGTGTTTTTATCTAATAGCTGATTGATTGATATAATATTGATTGAATCAGCTATTAGATAAAAGTGCCAAAAAAGCCCCACTAAAGAGCCCAATTTATACAGACATTGGGCAAGCCAGGTCAAACTAACATTATGCCTCTCCTGGGCATGCACTGGGCTCAGCACTGGGGCATGCCAAGTTTAAAGTAAAGTGCTGGGTTGGGGTGGGGCTTACATTTGTAAGCAGCCTTATTTTTAGGTGGTAACATATACTCGTGAATACACACTTATTTCACAGGGAATAGAGGCAACTTTGTGAATTTGAATGATTTGAAAAAAGCAGGCATAACCTCTAAAGGTCATGTTATTTATACTATCATTGTGTCCATGTTACCAGTTCATTTTTCAGTGATTTTTGTAAAAGTCCACACTTTGTACTGTTAGGGGAGTTTTAGAATAATCTACACAAAATATGTACTGTGATATGCTGCTGTTCCTTTATATAAAACTTTTAGTCAACAAGCTGAAAGTTAGTTTACCATACTGAATATTTGTTCTTACTCGTATTCCATAGCCACAAAAGAAAATGTCATTGTTTTTCTGCTATCAAATTCTTGAGAGGTATAAAAATTGCTATGCTTTCCTGATGATGCACAGAATCACAAACCAGGGAGAAAACGGACCTTAAAACGTCCAATAGTCCCACCTCCTGTTTGTTTAACCTGCTTTTAAATATTTCAAGGGTAGAGATTCCACAATCTCTAGCTAATCTCTTTCAATGCTCGATTACCCATATAGTGAGAAAGTTCTTCCTAAAATGTCTCTTACTTTAATTAATACTGTTGGTTTTTGTTCTGTTTACTGTCCATCTCCATTCTCTAAAAAAACAGCCCTCCAAGAATCTGAAGACTGTTATCAAATCTGTCCTCAATCTTCTTTTCTCCAGACAAAATAATCCTGTCTTTCAAATTCCCCTCGTATTCACATTTCCTAAATTTCTCATCATTTTTGTCCCTTATACTGGACTCTTTCCAATTTATCCATATGTTTCTTGAAAAGCAGCACCCAAAACTGTACACAGTACTCCAGATAAGGTCCCAACACACCTGAACAGAGTAGAAGAATCACTTCCTTTGACTTGCAATCAACGCTTCTACTAATATACCCCAATATTCAAGGGGTTGGCACACTTATGGCCCATTTTATACGGACCATGGAGCTAGAGGACTCCATACACATGGCAGCCAAGTGATGAGGAAAAACAGCAGCAGCAGCACTGCAGGAGTGAGCAGCAACTGCTGTGGTGGCATATGGCTGGATTGGAGGTGCCCCACACTCAAAACTAAGCTCTTTTAAAGTGGTACCCTCACCGCAAAAACATTGCCTACCCCTACAATACTCTATTTTTTTTGGTAAAAAGCACAGTTGCACACCGTTGGCTCATACTCAGCTTATAACTCACTATAAAAATCACCCAGTCTTTTTCCTAAGGATTGCAGCCTAGCTAGTCATTCCCCAGCTTATATTTGTGCATGCAACTGTTTTTCTAAGGGCAGGACTCTGCATCTGACTTTACTGAAAGTAATTAGATTAATTTTGGATCATTTCATCAGTTTACAATCATACTAAATCCTAATCCTGCTTTCCAGCCTGCCCACAAGTCTACCCATCTTGGTGGAATCTGGATTTTTTTAAGTGTGCACTCAACCTCAAGTTCAAAAGTATTAATAAAGATATTAAACAAGCTCAGACTCAGGATAGACTCCTGGAGACTCCCACTTAATATCCTGTTCCCCCCACCCCATCTCTTGATTAGACATTATGGCATAATGGGAAATAGTATGAAATGTACATCCCAACTAATGTGTAGTGTGAGACAGTCATGCCTGCACTGACCTATACTGTGTACAAAAAATGTAAAACAAAACAGAAAATGTGTAACATACTTTATAACTAAACCTGAAATGATTTCTGTAAAAAATATATTGGCACTGATCAATTTATATTGTTTTCATGCATAAACCATATGCCTGTCTTAACCTGCACTGTCTAAAGCTAGTCCTATACCCTAGCCACATAACCTAAATCTTCTGTGATATAAGTGTGTAAAAACATATATGCTGGTATCCTAGGCATATGCATTTAACAAGGCTCAGCTGTGGAATATTTTCTTTTCTAGTTTTTTGCCCGCACTAACACAAGCCTGGGACAATTTCTTTTACATCATAGTTAAATACGGTATCTGTTCTGAGGCTTCATAACCATTGCAACTATCTACAAGTATGGTGGAATTTTTGCTGCCTGATCAGATGCCTAGAACTGCTACTCTACTTGTATCTATATACTACAATTTAATAGCGGTGCACCAATAAAGATTTTTTTGTGCCAATACCAATGGCCAATTATTAATGACCCATATCAGCCACTACCAATCCGATTGTCAATATTCAGCCTGGCAGCCTGAAGAGCCCAGCTGATAAGTCTATTAAGGGAAGGGGCAGAGGGGAGGGAAGAGGCATGGGGGGCGCAGATCAAGACCCACCCCCCCATGGTGAGGGATGTGAATGGGGCTGGGATTTGCCATGGAGCAGAACCACAAGCAGTTCATCCGGGGGAAGTGCAGCTCCCGCTACTGCATGCACCCTGTGGGAGCCATGTGGGGCGTGTGCCCCCCAGATTTGTACATAGGGCGAGGGTAGGCTGCCACTGTGGACTGGGGCCAGAAGCAACACCAGACTCTTGCCAGGAGAGAGGCTGGGCTGGGTCTGTACCCGGGTTGGGTGGCAGAGGTGCTGGGGGGCCTACAGGGTGGGCTACAGCCACCCCAGAATTCGCCATAGCCCTCCACCCAGCACTGCTGCCACCACCTGCACCAAGTACAGCCCCAGCCCAGCTCTCCCACCGTCAGGAAGAGCCCGGCACTGCCCCCGGTCCCAACCCACAATGGCAGCCCACCTTTGGCCCGCTCACAAATTGGGGGGCACATGCCTCCAAGGCTCCTCTGGGAGTGCGCATAGTCACTCCCCTGAATGAGCCACTCACAGCTCTGCCCTGTGCCCTACCCTGGCTGGGCAGTGCCTGCACCAACCCCAGCCCCAGCCCCACTCTCTCTCTCACCACATGGGCCTCAATTTTCCCCCTAGTTCCCTTCCCCCTGCAACAGACTTACCAATCAAACACTTTTCTCCACGCTACCGGGCTGGCCACAGGCATGCTATGGCTGCATATGCATGTGGCATTTATCAGTGACATTATCAGCCGCAGCGAAAAAAAGCTGATTTCCAATACTGTCAATTTTCCTTTTCTCAGTGCTGATCAATATAGACCAATGTATCAGTGCGCCTCTACAATTTAATTGGTTTATGATTTGGGGATCCCAAACCAAGAAACAGTCATTCATTTGGTCATCTTTTTTCTGCCTAAATTTCTAGTTGAGATGCATCTTTCTCCTGCATGTCTCTCCTGTGCTAAAAAGCCTCAGCTGCCCCTGGGAAATACTGAACTGGACACTGCCAAAGAACTGGTTTAAAAAAACCTGAAGAGAACTTGTACTTGTCATAGAAGTCAACTAACACAGGACACAAAGCACCACAATGAGGCAGGATTCAAGAGAGCAGTCGGCCAACTGATAGAATTTTCATAATTATTTTTAATGCTTATTTGTTATTTTTAACCCGTGGCTAAATTTATGGCACTTCAGTAGCTAAGCCTCACGGGAAGTCAAGATGATTTACACTCCTAAGGCATATAAACATTTGTACTCATTGAAATTAAGTTTCAAACATACATGTTGAAGTTTTATAAATTTTTCCCTCCATGGGGCAGGAAGATACCAGAATCAAATTGTCCAATAAAAGACTCAAATCATAACCAAGATTATTCATGTGTTGAACTGGTTTTATGCTTCAGTCTAAATACATCAGAGTTTGCATGCCAGGAAAAGAATTTTAGTCAGGACAGTCCTTGAAACATGAGTCACCAAACAATTCAATTCAAGCATAATTGGTTGAGATGGCAACACATCTGCTTCATGAGGTAATTCTGAAAGCTGCTCTTATATGGATTACATAAGCAAGTAAGCAAGACAGAAAATTTATAACAATATACCATAACTAGATTTAAAACAATTTCTGCAAAAGTATACCAGCAATTTACAAAATTATTCCATTTTCACACACAACATACAAAAGCCTATGTATTTAGTCCTTCCAAGAACCCAAAGTTATAACTTACCTGGCAACAAGTTATGGAAAAGAGGAGTGAAATGGCTAAGGCTACTATGAAGAAAGAAAAAAAGCTTTTTCCATGCTTGTTAATGCTCATCCTTAAGAGTTGCTACTTACATATTTGCATATCTTTAACTTCAGAAAGAAATCATCTGGGAAAGTCTTGTTTTGACAAAACCAGTAGCTTTACAAGGGACAAGTATATAAAACAGGACACCTGCCTAGCAGCCAGATGAACACCAAAAAAAACTCTGTCAGCCCACAGACTGCCAGCCATACTGCCATCACATCCAAGAGGAATTTTCTCCTCCAATAAATATGAAAAATACAATATCCCAAACCAAAAGGAGTGCAAACATATGGTTACACAGAATGTTATAATAAATTAACAATTACTACATTTCTCACACCCATCATAAAATTTAAACAGAGAATGATTAAAAGTGATACATGTGCCTGCCATAGGGTAATTATAGAATGCATATAATCACTAATCACCTGTTCCAAAGTATTGGTTTATTCCTCTCTATCTTTAGTGTTTAGCTTTTTCGGTATGCAATTTACTCATTTAAGTCTTTTCTTTATTAAATATACTTTTACAAGGCTTCACCCTTGAACTTCAGCCTCAAGCTTGAAGTTTTTAAAATACAATGCAGAGTGTATCTGCATCTCATACTTGTTTTCCAATATGTTCTTACTCCCTACCTTGTCAATGCCTGGATCTTTGCTGCATGTCGCTCTTCCTGCTCTGCTACTTTCTTTCTCAAGTTGTCTATTTCTTGCCTGAGTGCTGCTGAATGCTCCATCTCTCCATCAAGCAGGTTTCGCAGAGATCTGAAAAAAGGAAGTACCATCTGTTAAGACATTGTAAAAGCTACCAGTCCAACAGATGAAACATGAACAAATATAAGTAGGTTGTCTAAAAGTATGTCATTCATTTTACCCCCAAATCTCATTATTCAAATCTAATAAATGCACTTAGTCTAATCTTATTGTACCTATTCAAATTTATTAAATGCTTTTTATAAAAAGCTACGAAAAGATACAGAAAAGGACCAAGAGTGGTAGATGAAATAATTATGACATTATTTTTTATTTCAACTCTAGGCCTAAAATACATAGATGCCCCAGTGTTTGATACCATATTCACAAAAGGAGATATGTTCTCTACAGAAAAGATGTTTTCCCTAACATAACTCAAACAATTGAAGAAATGTTTTCTGAGATACAAGAGTATATAAGCAGTATCATTTACTAACTGGAGCAGGAGATGTGGGCCCAGAACGGTAGGCTTCTATGGTGTGAACCTTGCCTTTAGAAAAGAACTCTCAGATCAGCATTACAAGCATTTTAATCCAAATGAAAAGGTTTACCTGTGAGCATTCCTCTTCAGCAGAAACACTACAGCTTCATACTTGTTAAGTTGCATGAAAAGAAATACAGGGTGACAGTCTTGCACCCAGAACTTGTTATTATAGGAGTTGAAGCGAAAAAAAAATGGGTATATGCTTCAGGGAAAAGGTACCTGTTCTGTTCTTCCAGTTCATCCTTTCTGTTCATCATGGCCACAATAGCTTGCCGAAGTTCATCTAAGAGAGAAGAAAACTATCATGCTTCTTTCTATCATTTCAGATGAAAAAAGTCATATGCATGTTGGCAACAATTAAAAAAAATGTGTCTGTGCTCAAGTCAACTCCTAAGAATATATTTAAATCCTATTCATTTTAGTACTTTAAAAAAGTGGTATATTTGACACCTACAGTATTCAACAGTGTAAACTCGTTCAGGATTGTGAAACAGTTTGAATATGATTTTAATACAAACTTTAACAAGTTAATTCTAGGTTACAGAAGTTACTCTTTCCTCTGACAACTTTATCATGTATGGTGCCTTACAATACAGTCCATTCTTTCAATATGATCTGAGCTAGAAGTGACACACACAGACAAGCCCACTCACAGATTACCATCCTTACTTCACAGGAGATGTACCTGACAAATCAGCTCTTTCCACCTAGTTTCAGAGGTAGATTTTGGGACAATTAGAGTTGCCAAAAGTACACATAAATCAATTACCCCTCACTTTCTTGAAGGTCAAATACAGAAAGCTATTTAATTAGTACACCAAAAGTAACTTTTAAAAAGCTCATATATTTGTTCCATAACTCATTCCACTGCCTCAGGGAAGATACTGAGAAGTCTGCATTTTACTAAATGAAAATGCTGTCAAACTCAGGGGAAAGGGAAATAACAATCAGTAAACTCAATCACATCAGTTGTACACATCAAAGGCAGAATTTACTTGACTACTCAGAATTACTAAACAATGGCCATACATTTCTTCAACATCCTAATAGAAATGAAAAAAGCTAGATTTGAAGACTCATCACATCATTGCTCTAGATATTCTGTACTGCAGAGAAGAAAAAGACTGATTAAGTAGAAACCTAAAATAGCATTTAATTAAGTGTAGTCTGATGCTTTAAATATAAATTCGTAAAAATTAAAACTCATAATTAGAAAATCCAGTTCTCTACTGAAGTCAGTTACCAAGGTGGAAGACTCAAGGGAGTTAAAAATGTTCACACAAGGAATCTGAAAATGTTTACCCAAGTCCTTTAGGTACTTCTATGAGTGGTTTCCTGACATGACTTAGACATTTCAGTGAAAATATACTCAAATCTGGAAAGTGAAAGCAGCTGCTGGGAATTCAGTGCTAGATCCAGTCATGAGAAAAATCACAACAGATGTTTCAACTCATTAAAAGATGGGTCAGGGCAGAAAACAGAAACATTCTGAAGGAGTTAAAGAAAAGGAATGTAACTACCCAAAAAATCCAATATAATGAATCACAGTCTAATTTTATTACCTCCATGGGAACCAACCATTTTTTGATAGGAAAAGAGAAGCTAGTACTAAGATGAAACTAAACATGTTAAAGAAAAGTTGAAGAGCAAAGAACACAGATAACATGAATTGGCTTTAATAAAAAGGGCCAAAGTCTGATTCCCTTATTCATATTGGTAAATACTGCACACTCAAACAGCCATCATACAGCTATAAAAATATAGCGACTTCTATAATATTATTCATCAAGGAAGATACAACTCTACATGATCATGGATATCAGAACTTGCTCCTTTATCTTTAAGCATAAAATAACCTCCATTTTGTTCTTTAAGGCAGTCTTCTAAACCTAAATTGTAAAACATGACTTTAAAAGACAAAATTAGAAGTACATGTGAAATTACATGGATTACAGTCTATGATTTGATTCCAAGTCAAAAGGCACCCTTACAGAGAGGTTTCAGAAAGTACTGAAAGCAACTTCAGTTACTTTTTCCCTAAATTAAAGTACAGTATCAAATTTGCAAATAAAACTACAGCTCCTACTATATCAAAACGCAGTGCAGAGCCCATCTGTATTTTTAGCCAGCACTATCTAGTTTGGGCTACGGTTTTCAATTATTTTTGCAATCAAAACATAAAACTATAGGTTAAAGAACTAGTGTTGGCATGGGAGAGCAGCCAGGGTGTGTAGCATGGTCATTCAGAAGTTGGACAGACCCATTCTAAATGATCCAACAAATTTCTGGGATCTGTTTTTTCTCTAAACATTTTTGTTGCACTTAAATGTTTATAAAAAGAGAGAACCAAGTCTTCCAACTTCTACGCTATTCAACTCTTCTAATTCAATGTCTTCTTCGGCAGCACCTTGCAGTTGATGATCGTCTTCCATGACTGTCTTTTCTGTAAGTCTGAAGATGGCTGAGGAGGCTGATCTGGGATCAACCAACCATTGCAACTTGGGCCCGTTTCCATGCTGGGTGGGTGGCTCCAGATTTTTGATTTGGTCTGCAACAGACTGTTTCTACCGCTCCCACTTTTCCATTTCCTGTTGACTTCATATGGTTTCAAAATACTGAGATCCTTGCAGCAGATTCTTCCTCCACGGTCTCCCTCCAGGACAAGGGAGGACTCCGGGACCTCCCATTCTGTCCAGTCAGACAGAAAGACCAAAGGGGTCAAGGGCCCCAAGACCCACCGCACCAAGGCCCCTGCCCCATCAGGGCTTAGCAACAGGTATGAATCTCTTGCAGCCCCAGCAGAGCCTGCTGAGTTCCCAGCTCCTGCAGGCAACACAGGCCCAAATGCAGCTACCGCCCCCGCTCTCCCCAAGACAAAACACAAAATGTTTGTTGTGGGAGACTCCATCCTGAGGGGGACTGAGGTGGTAATCTGCGGCTCCGACCCTTTAGCCCGGAAAGTCTGCTGCTTCCCAGGGGCCCACATCTGAGACACTGAGAAGATCCCTAAGCTCCTCCAGCCCACAGACCACTATCCCATGCTCCTTATTCATGTGGGCACCAGTGACACGACTTGGAGTGCTCTTAGCTGGGTCATGAGGAGCTACAGGGATTTGGGAGCGAGGCTAAAGGGTTTTGGGGCACAGGTAGTGTTCTCTTTGATCCTCCCAGTCTCAGGCTGTGGGCTGAGCAGGGAGAGGAGGATCCAGGTATTGAACCAAAGACCGCAGTGCTGGTGTCAGAAAGGCTTTGGCTTCCATGACCACAGCCTGCTCTTTAACGAGAGAGGCAGCGAGCTGCTGGGAAGAGATGGCCTCTATCTCTCTCTCCTAGGAAGGAGGCTCATCTTGTTGTGCCCCAGCCCAAATCTGGGTTTGCGCCCGGAATGCAGACGCCAATATACACACCGGGAGGTGGAAGTAAAAGTTTATTGCTAGCAATGGTGCAAGCTAAATAATTCAAACAAGCAAGCACCCCGAATATCATTTCTGGGGTACTTTTATACAGACGTTTACAAGGTTTCACAAGCATGCCGTTCAGTAATTGGTTACACGGGAATGACGCAACAAGTTCTCTACTGAGCATGTCTCTATACCTGTGTTTAAGCCATGTACCTCATTTCCATACACGTATGTTTCATTAGCATATTTTCTCTCCACCTAGGGGTGTGCTTTTTAGTATTATAATGAGTTCTTTGACCTAATTACCTGGCTTTTCTTATTCCTTCAAGTCTCTCTCTCACCCAGTTACCAATGCCACCTCCTTATCATCACAGATGGCCATTCTTTACATAACAGTCTCTTCCCCTTATCGTGTTTGGGTGGAGGTTTTCAAGGGTATTCCTTACACTGGCAAGA
>JAGPOW010002067.1:233865-259941 GCA_030014935.1 Caiman crocodilus | reverse complement strand
CATCACAGATGGCCATTCTTTACATAACAGTCTCTTCCCCTTATCGTGTTTGGGTGGAGGTTTTCAAGGGTATTCCTTACACTGGCAAGAGGATGTTCAAGTTACTGCCCCTGAGAGCATTAGCAAAATGGGTCAGGAATGCAATGGGCAAGGAGAGGTTGCAGGGAGTTAGGTGAATGGGGTTGGGATAGGGAGGATTGGGGGGTACCTGGGGATCTGCCCCCGCAGCTGATCTGCCCCCCTCTCCTTACAATCTCAGCCAGACTGGCTGACCTGCTCCACCAGGTTTTAAACTAAGCCTACCTGGGGATGGGAGGACTACCGCCACTGCTGGCCCGCTGAGCAACCTTTGCAAAGCCAACAGGCTAAGGCATTTAAGGGAACCCACCCCCACCCCAGCCCTGGTACTATCTGTGGGCAAGGCAAGAGCCCCCAAGGGGACACCTGCCTGCCTGTACACAAATGCCAGGGGCTTGGGGAGTAAGCAAGAGGAACTCGTCCTCCTGTTTAACGCAAATAAGTACAACATCATAGGGATAATGGAGACCTGGTGGGACTCCACCCATGACTGGACCACGGATATAGATGGCTATACCTTGTACAGGAGAGATCGAGTAGATAAAAGGGGTTGGGGTATAGCTCTTTATGTTAAGGAAAGTTACGCATCCCTGCAAGCTGATGTTGGCGACCACGGTGGACAACTAGAGACCCTCTGGATTAAAATCCATGGGGAACACGGCACAGGGGACACAATGGTGGGAGTCTACTACAGACCTTCCACCCAAAGTCAAGAGCTTGACCAGTTTGCCCAGGAACTAGCTGAGGCCACACACTCCAGGACCATGGTTGTCAAGGGTGACTTCAATTACCCAGACATTTCGTGGGCGGATCACACAGCAAAATCTGAGTGGTCGCAAAGCTTCCTATCGTGCATGGATGACATGACTCAAGAAGTCTATGGGCCTATGAGTCTATGAGAGGTAAAGTGCTGCTCGACTGGCTACTGGCAACCTAGTGATTGATGGGAAGCTGGGTGACAGCAACCATGAGATGATCACCTTCAACATCCATCATAAAGCTGGCAAGTCAGTCATATCACTGAAGTCCTTGCCTTCAGAAACGCCAACTTTGACAAGCTCAGGAGGTTTGTCAGTGAGGCCCTAAGGGACCACAATCCCAAGGGGAGGGGAGTCCAGGAAGAGTGGTTGTTCCTCAAGGGAGCGATCCTCAATATACAAGCTAAACCTATTCCAACTCAGAGGAAAGGCAAGAAGAGGGCACAGCAGCCCCTCTGGCTCTCCAGGGATCTAGCAGATCTCCTGAGGCTAAAAAGAAAGGCCTACAAAGGATGGAGGATGGGATTCACCTCCAAGGAGGAATATTCTGCACTGGTCTCCAGAAGGGAACAAACCAGGAAAGCCAAGGCTGCAACTGAACTCCAAATAGCTTTGAGCATCAAGGACAATAAAAAGTCCTTTTTCAGATATGTGGGAAGTCGGAGGAAAAGCAGGGGCAACACTGGACCCCTGCTGAACCAAATGGGATAACTGACAACTGACACCCAGGAAAAAGCCAACCTATTAAATGAGTATTTTGCATCGGTTTTTCATCAGTTCCATGGGATGCCCATGTCCGCTACGGGACAGGGAGGTCCAGGTGTGGGAGATCCCTTGCCTTCCATCAATGTGGACCTCGTAAAGGAATGCCTTGACAGGCTGGATACCTTCAAGTCAGCAGGTCCTGACAATCTACACCCCAGGGTACTCAAGGAGCTGGTGAGCATCATAGCCCAGCTTCTGGCAGAGATCTTTAAGAACTCCTAATGCTCTGGCGTAGTGCCTGAAGACTGGAAGGAGGCCAATGTGGTGCCTATCTTCAAGAAAGGGAGAAAAGTGGATCCGGCAGTCAGTCTGATAGGCCTATAGGTCTATCCCAGGGAAGATCTTAGAAAAGTTTATTAAAGAGGCCATCCTTAATGGACTGGCCAACACAAACATCTTGAGGGATAGCCAGCACAGGTTTGTAGCACGTAGGTCTTGCTTGACCAATCTCATTTACTTTTATGACCAGGTGACCTATCACCTGGACAAGGGAGAAGAGATTTATGTCATATATCTTGACTTCAAAAAAGCCTTCAATCTGGTATCTTATGATCACCTCTTGGCGAAACTGGCCAGTTGTGGCCTTGCCTTTCACTGGACTCTCTCCAATTTGTCACATCCTTTCTGTAGTTGGGGGCCCAGAACTGAACACAGTACTCCAGATGTGGCCTCACCAGTGCTGAACAAAGCAGAATAATCCCTTCCCTTGCCTGCTGGCAACCACTCCTAACAATGCAGCCCAGTATGCCACTAGCCTTCTTGGCAACAAGGGCACACTGTTGGTTTATATTCAGCTTGTTGTCCACTGTAACCCCCAGGTCCTTTTCTGCACAGCTGCTGCTCAATTTTCTTTCTTGAAGACAGTCACAATCATGGAATCCCTGAGGTCATCTGGGCTTTTCTCATTATTCCAAATCCTTAAGATAAGGGCATGGAGCTGTGATGTGAGCTCCTCTCCCACCCCACTTGACAATTTCAGCAGGGATTCCATCAGCTCCAGATACCTTGTCCTTCTTCATCTGCTTGATGGCTTTCTACACCTCACTGAGGGGTAAACAGAGTCCGAGATCATCTCTGACAGCAGAACTGTACTGGCACTCAAGAGCATCCACTGGTGATAGATGATGACCTTCAAGGAAGGTTAGCTGTAAAATAAGCAGGGTAACTCTGATGAATAATTAGTCATGAACCAAGCAACAGCAGTACCACCAGGATGTGGTCGGGTGAGCAGATGGCAATGCTTTCCCTCCTGAAAAAACACATATATCTTTTGATGGTGCTGTGACACAGGGAGTATAAGTTATCACTATAATAAAGCCTGCCCAGCCCCCAGCCATGGGTCTGTAAGTTCTCAATAGTGGAGCAGATAGAAGAAGATATTAGAATCTCAACAGCTGCGAAGGCAGGAGGAGGACGAAGCAGAAGATCTCCAATTATCTTGGCCTCTTTGCCATTGGATTATGAATCCATTCTGTCAATGCATAAATGAACTATACTCTACATGAGGACTGTAACTGTGTTTTCAAGTAACTAAGAAAACTTTCCAGGCCTAGCATAAAATTGAATGAGGTTAAAATCTGTTTTCTAATAATTTACTAGAAAAGCTATCATGTTAACTACAAATATAATGTACACACTCTAGTTCCACAAAAAGTTCCACAGCTTAGTGTAAACCAGGATTTCCTTATTTTGCATAATTGTGATAAATACTAATGAAAATTTACAACAGTACGTCAACTCCTTCAAGGGACCAAACATTCACACCAAATTGAAAAACACACTTAATTGTTGGCAATTACAAGCAGATAAGTAACATTTTCATATACATGGTTGATGGCATCCTAAGGTCCCAGTAAGGGATCAGGGCCCACAAAGGAACTTAAATCTTGGTTTAGAAGATAATTAAGACAGGCAAAAGATAATTAAGATGGACAAAATGGGAAAGGAAGAAACAAAGGTGGAAGAGCAGGTAACTGAAATGAGGGAGTTGTTCAGAGTAAGCCCTGCTCATAGGCATCACCACACCCATCTCATCTGTTTTGAACATGTACATGAATATACTTTTCTAGAAGCATTAGTACTGGCACATAGGGTAGCAAATGCAGAGAACTATTCATTTTCTCATCCTCTGCGTATAAAGCGTACAAGACTTTAATTGCACTTTTGCAATTGCATTCTGTAATTTAAACAGTGAATGCTGCAAGGCAATGCTGGTAACTAAAATTGCAACCTTTAAATCATGTTTCAGAGCCTGGAGAGCAAATAAAGCAGTCTCCATCAAAGGGATAAAGTTCTTTTTATTGCACAGAAGTATGAACACCATTCCCACAGTGGATGAATTCCTGTTCTTTCCCATAAATTCTGGTGTAATGGCTATTTTATGAAAGATTTCTTCTCACTTTTCAAAAAATAGGATCTTCAAGTTTTCTTACTGGATCTCAGAATGGGCAACAAAATGCAGTCTTAGCCTGTAACTTCTAGAACAAGTAATAGTCTAAAACTATTTTGGTCCATTTAAGAATATGCCAGTCCTGAAAAAAAATAAATTCCCTTCAACTCACAACAGCAACATTATTTCTGTATCTTGAGCGATGTTTCAAGATCTCCTAACAAGCATGTATATGAAGGAACAAACTTGCAATAGCTAGGAAAACATTCAGATATCAAGAGTCAGAAAAATATCAACATATTAAAGATGGCTGTCAAAAAACTGTACACATTAGTTTATGGAATTGGCTACAGAGACACTTCTCCAAGGCATTCAATGCATGTTATTTTCCACATGCACACAGGCCTCTAAATTAGTTTCTCTTTATTTTCCTGGGCTCATTTTCCTTTACCAAGTCCCAATCCACAAGATGAAGCTAAATACCAGAGTTTCTCTCCTTTTAATTGTAATTAAAACTTATAAATGCTTTACTTCTTCAAAATCTTCATCTTTTTATCTATAACATTCTTCAAAATCTTTATTTTTAATAGAAATAGTCTTTTACACTTTACTGTATGCCAGGAAGGAGTAAGAAATGCAGCTTCACTTTGCATAAATTGTAAGCATAATTCATTATATCACACCTTTCCCATTTCTATGCGAGTATTCACTCACATTTGCATACTGAACAGCCAAATAGTTCCAAACAGGGATGTCAATCAAAAATGGTGCAATACAGCTTAGATCTTCAATCTTCTACAGTCAATCTATGTGTAAAGATAGTTTCAGCTTTACTAGACATTAGGAGTACCAAGATTACAAATGAATCCAAATATCAGATATTATGGTTCTTCTCTGTGAGAAAGTGAAACAGAAGAGTAAAGGTGAAGCAGACTTTATCCTTCATGTGCATAAAGAAATAAAATTGTACTCGGTTATTGGTTTAGTGTTAAAAAAGCATTCCCAAAGTGCTGCCCACCACAATATTAAGTAACTAACTAGATTCTCTTTAGAAGTATAATTAGGAAAGTATTTTTTAACTAGCTGAAACTTTTGCAAAATTTTAAACATCCCATCACTTGTAAAGAAGTAATTAAAACAAATTAGACCAGTATTACCGGAGACATACAGAAAGATATAATATAAAGCACTGTTGGTATGTTGCACTCACTAAGTACCTACCCACCAGATTCCTTTATGAGCATCACAACTCCAGATTCAATATTCATCTCTAATACAAGGCACAGCAAAAAGACCTTTGAAGACTTTAAATATATATATTTCAATAAAATGTGATAATGTTGTGGAAGTTCAGAAGTCTATCAGATTCATTTTGAAAAACTAAATGAACATTATCAGCTAAAGACAACAATTTAAATAAGAACCAGTTTGATTACCCACGATTTAAATACAATTTTCTTGAAATTCTTCATAGATAAGTTTCACTTAATCAGTGTTTCACTTAATCACTTAATTTTGCACAGTCCTCTTCAAAGTAATATACAGAATCATAGAAAGTGAGGGTTGGAAGGGACCTCAAGAGGTCATCTAGTCCAACCCCCTGCTCAAACTGGATTGGACTATATGAAAGTTTATATTCTCCTGATGATGGACAAAGGGAAATGGTTTATACTGCTTTAGTCAAATACATCACTCGGTAGCAGGGGAGGAATGAAGACAGGCAATCAGCCTTTCAGGCACAGACCCGACACCTGAGAACCATTACTATAAGATCAGGGCAGCCTCCTGTGCTTTAATAACCATTTACATCAAAGCACGGCAGGTGAAAAGAGTGGACTCTTTTCATCCCCCAAGAACAGGATGCAAGGAATCTGCTCAGCCTCCAGGGGCTTCACGGCTCCCCTGGAGATGGCACCCTATTACAATCACAAAAAACACAACCTGAAATAAGTTAAAGCAACAACTTTATCCTCATGAGTAGAATGAAATCAGCATCATTCTTCAAGGAATCAAGCCAGTAGCATTTCAAATACTTAAAAAAAAAAAAAAATAGAGTATCTTTAATGAATGATCTGAGAAAATTACCATTCTCTCTCCAGCCATAACCAAATAAATTTATTTTATCAGAAATCAATAGAACAACAAATTAAGCACCTTGAAAAATGTAATTTCATACATTTTTCTCATGGAAGCCAAAATTATAAACAAGGGAATAAGTAACAAGTACAATATCATAAGGGACTTAAAGGGTCTTGCTTAGAAACAAGTCTCTAAGCTAGTGGGTCTCAACTTTTTAGACTCAAGCCCACCTGTCCCCCACCCCACCACCTCAGAAAATGTCAGCTCCTAGTTTTCACCCATTTCTTAACTATGGAAAAATCAAGTATCTTTCATTTGCAAAGTTCTCTGAAAGATCACAGAAGGCCAGAATGGTTTTGAACTGTGGATTCCCACTTCAAAACTCTGGGTTTCTCTTGTGAATCTCATTTAAGAGTTTACATACTTAACAGGGCCAATACTGTGTGGTACCCCATGGCACCCTTAAAAGGATTACATGACATGCAAGTTAAGAATAACTACTGTAAGTGAAGCAGAACAAAATTCCTAGAGAAGTTGTTTTGAACCATTTTAGACTCTGGGCACCCTTCCTCAGGTTCAAGTCACTCCTTGGAAAATGTCAGCTTTTAGTTTTCACTTGTTTTTTTTTTTGACTACAGAAAAATAATAGAGCACTCTTCCTGTTGCTAAGAACTCAGAAAGATCACAACAGGGCAGAAGGTTTTTAGCACTATGGATTCCTACTTGAAATCTCCAGGTTATCCAGTGAAACAGGTTTGCACACCTAAGAGTGCTACCACTGAGTTCACCCTGGAGCACCCTTGGGAAAAAAAAAAAAAAAATCTCACGGCAACCTGGTTGAGAATCACTATTCTACAGCCAATTTCCTTAATGGCTAAAAGTATAGTGGGGTAAACTGTAAATGTGAAATACAAAACCAGTTTACATTTTCACGCATACTAAGCAGATTGCTACGTGAAGGAATAAGGCTGTTCATGAAAAGACTAATAATAGATAATAATGCCAAATAAGTCTTTGGCTGAGTTACTGTAAGGTGTATTCCTTCATTACTGCACTGCTTATATCAAGAATAACAGCATTTTAACTGAAATAGCTGCTTGTTCAACCAAAGCTATTAAAAAAAATAAACACACTAAAGTGAAAATATTGATATACGGTACCTATACTATTTCATTATTCCACTATCACTGCACCAACTGTTTAAAGAAGGAAAAAAACAGATGGGTTGAATGTTCTTTCTTTTGGTCCTTCTTTCTTTTGGTCTTTTGGAACTGCATTATGTGATTTAGCCACTATACCACCAATCAACACCAAAGCTGCTTGCAAACATTAAAAAAAAAAAAAAAAAGCAGCACTTCACTTTAAACTTGATATGCGTCTGTGCCAAGCCCAGCACACACCCATGCTGCACCCAGAAGAGGCAGCACATTAATTAGACCTGGTTCACCCAACATCTGTGCAGATCAGCCGCTTTAGTAGGGCTTATGTCACTTTTATCTAATAGCCCTACCTGTGTAGCCATGTCTCAGAGGGTGAGCACTGATGAGATCCATCACAGGATCCAGTGCACTAGCGCATCTTTGGGAAATTGTTTTGGAGTGTATTTATTCAACGAAATCACCAGAAAGACACCAAGATCTATATCTACAACACAGTCATCATCTCCACTTTCCTCAATGGATGTGAAACATGGTTGTCATGATACATTGGGGCCTTGATCTCCATTTCAAATTCCTTACTAGATGGGAAGGACATGGTAGCAGTTCTCAAACGTTTAAAAGCTGCCATAAGAAAAGAGGAAAAATAACTGTTCTTCCTTTCGGCAGAGGGCAGAACACAAAACAGTTTCAACTGCAAAGATGATAGACATTAAATCTTGAGGTGGGGAGGGGAAGACAATTTCCAAACTGTAAAAACAGTAGGACACTAGAGCAACCTAACTAGAGAAGGTGTGAAATCACCTTCACTGGAGGTCTTCAAGAAGAGGCTGGATAAGCATTTATTTGGAATGGTACAGGAACAGTAGGTACATGCAAGAAGGTGGACTTGAGGTTCCTTTGAATCCTATGCTTCCTGGATCCAGAAGGTCTTCCCAGCTTTCAGTCTTTTTCCTATTCCCCCTCTCTCCAGGAAAATGAGCCTTCACCTTTCTAGTTCTTTCTGATCCCTTGCCCCTCAAGGACATTTCAAAGAAAAAGAACTTTGTACCCATTCTCTGTTGCCTCAATCTGAACACAAGAGCAGGTTCTAAGAATAGTTGTCTGCAGATGAAAGAATGTCCAGGCAGACTACACACTTGTTCTTCTTAACCGAAGGTCTCAAATAATTCCAGAACCCTGGAATTTATCAGTCCCCAGGTTATAGCGTCCTGGAAACTGGCTAATTTCTAAACAGTTAACATGTTTCTTTGTAGGTTTCTTCACTGAAAGTCAATCCAGCATATAAGCATATGAGAAAAGTCCATTCCATTTACTTCAATCTAGCCTATTCTTACAAATTATGAACACAAATTCTCTGAGATATTTTAGTGTCAGCCACATTTTTCAACCTTTGCTATCAATAGCAAGACAGTCTTTCCTATCTACTACATTCTTTGGCACTATGTTACTAACTGAAATGTTTATGAATTCAATTACCTGTTGCCCAGTTTTTCTACCAGCAAAGGGAACTAGATAAAATAAGACATTTCCCTCCACATGACAGCAAATTTCCAGTTTTCTTAGTAAAACTGTGCCTATATTCAATTGCATCATTAGACTAGGATACTACTTGTAGAACTGCATTCACTCTAAAATAATCTTATCTTCCATAAGAATAGTCCTCCTCTTTATTCAGCTGCCTAAGGTAGACGCATTGCTCTTGCAAGTTTAAATTACATTTTTAATAAAAGAGAGAATGGAAAAATTCCTCCTTCAATTTAGATTTTTTGAGTATCCTTCTACAGATATATAATACAGTTCTATTTCTACCTATTTCCCTCTTTCCAGTATAGCTTGGATTTAACATCCTCAGCAGAAAGATCTCTTCTATAATAAAAGCTCAACATACAGCAATAGATTCTATTCCATTACCAGTCTCCCTTTATAGTGATAAATGTCAACTTGTCAGTTAAAATCCAATACTAAATTTGAGTTTGCATCTCACAGTTAAGACCAAAGGGTTGTTGGCTGTAGCCATGTTCATGTAAGGACATAGGCAGGCAAGGTTCTTTGAGTAGATGTTTGTCTATCCTGGAGAACACATAACACCAGCAGAGTTGCCCTGTACCTGAGGAAGGGTATTTATGCCCAAAAGCTTGCAAAGAACATTTTTTCCAACTACCTAATTGGTCTAATAAAAGATATCACATCTACTTAAAGAACCTTGCCCAAGTTAAGACCAAATGCACCTGAAGATTAGGTATTCTTTGCCATGGTTTTTTGGGGGGTTTTTTTTGTTTGTTTGGTTTTTTTAGAGTGTTTGTATTTGGGCTTGTATTAATAGCAAAACTGGAGAGAACAAGGATGATAACACCACTAAAGGAAAGTCTAACAGAAACTGTTCAAACATCTTCCTTCACATTGCTCTACAACTGCCATTTCTTTTAGGGTCCTGCAATTGGAGATACGACTGCAGCGTACATAAGAATACCCAAGCTAGCTCTGAACAGACTTATCTAGCCCATGCTGCTAACCTGAAAAGTCTGAAAAACACCTGTAGGGTAAATAACTTTCTATAAACTCAGTGTCTTGATTCTTGGTGTTAACTTAAGAAAAAAAGTTAAAAGGGCACCAGATTAACATGGAACTTGCATAACTTTGGCCACATCTAGACCATAATTTACCATGCCCAATAGCAGTACCATCACAAAGGCTGCTCTGCTCCGTACAAGCCATCTCTTGAACTGGAAGAACTGTAGCTGTGTTTAGGTTAATTAGCACTGCCAAGTGACAGTGACAGTGACAGTAACAGTGACAGTGACAGTTGGTCTGTCTTCAGTGCTGTATGGAAACAGATGTCTTCTCTGAAGTGCAACCAGCTGCACCACAATAGGTCATTGGGGCTGTTATCCCCAGAGATGGTCCCTGCCTCTCCCAGGACTTCAAGGACCTGATCCTGGAAGAAAAGGATCAGGATGCCCCACCACAACTTGTGGCACATGTCTACAAGGAGATGGGGGAAATCCCCCAGCACAAGATTCAAGTGTAGAGTGGGAAGCTCCCTTAGAGGTTCCCCCCTCCACCTGCATGTGGCACCATGACCCCAGGGCTGCAGTGAGAAAAGTACACCAGATGCCAACATGCCTATCATGCTGCCACCCAATGGTTGAGGGTATGTGCAAGCAGGAGGGAAAAAATCTTAAAGGAGCTGCCTCCACACTTGCAGACCTCCATGGAGGGTATGATTCCCCTACCACAGTGTGCATGTAGAGGTGGGAGGACCCTTAGCACTTGCAGACACAAGCCAAGTGAATGATTCCCCCAGAGCAGGTCTGCAAAGCACAGAATGAAGAAGGAATTCTTCCTTTCCCCTCGAGGAAAGGCCAGTTTCTGCCTGGGGTGCTGGAAGACTGCGAGCTACAGTCTCCCACCACAAGTGACAAGACATCAGCCACAAAAAGGCAGCACAAATTTTTACTACCTTTATTGAAAGCACAAAATGTATGTGTTGCTTACGGTGAAACAAAGGTATGATATCTGTTCGCTTGGCTTTTGTCACCATAACAATTTTTATGGTGGCACAAAGTCAACACCTGCTTGCAACCTACAAGCTTCTTCTTGCAACCTACACTGCTTCTGTTCACGAGACAGCCTGCCCAGAGCAGAGCAATGCATCTGAGGGTGCCTTTGCCAGACACCACAAGCTTATAATCAAAACATGGTTTCTGAGACTAAAATAGGTATGGGACATTTCAGTTTTAACCTTCAACAATGTGCTATCCGAGTCTTGAGGTTTTACTTAACAGTGGTTGCTTATTATGTCAGATTATGTACTAGTCTTGCAATGTAAAAATGTCAACTGGATACCAATATTTTACTTAAGTCTCAATGTGCAAAGGACTATCATACTAATACCTTCTATCTCATAGCTTTCAAACCGTCAGATGCAAGAGGTCGCGAGGGGGAAGGTAGACCCAAAAAGCAGACCCAAAAACCTCCCATTGTATTATTCCAAAACTGCAAAACCCTCCTATCCAAATTGTATTTTCCAAAAGTTCTTAAATCAGAACTGTTACTGACTTGAATATCATAAAACCATTACAAGCTAATTCTAAGGTAAGGCACACTTTCTTTCTTCCATTAACTTCATGTGAGGAGCTGCCAAAAGTAATCCCTTAAGTGTTATTATAAAATAAATAGTAAACATATTACAGTATCTGTATCTAGATGTCATCTCCTGGCTCACAAAGGCTTTTTAAGCACTCCGCTATTAATTTTTTCAGCAAATTCTAGTGACTTGAAGGAGGAGACTGTATTAGTTCCAGCCTGCAAGGGCCTGCTTGGGGCTGGGGGAAGCAGGACACAAGGGGTGACACGTAAATGTGTTCATGCACACACATGTACACAGCCACCAATACAGTCAGGCATCAGTGGAGAGCAGCTCTCCCAGCTGCTTGCAAGTAAGTCTGGGGGGTAGGGGGGAAGGGAAAAATGGAGGCCCCTACAGTGAGAGAGGGGTGGGACAGGGTTGGCAGCTGGCGGTGCTGCCCACCTGGGGCAGTTCCTGGGGCCTGGGTGGGAATGCACAGCCCTAGGACCCGGCCAGGGAGCAGAATGGAGCCACAGGCAGCTCGTCCAGGGGGTGCCAGGGGGGCTGGCTCCCTGCTGCTCTGTACACTGCTGGGGAAGGAAGCATGGTGGAGCACATTCCCCCCCACGTGCATGGGTCTGGGGAGAATGTAGGCTGCCCACTGCAGGCTCAGGGCTCTATGCCCTGCTGCCCTCCTGCCAAGGCTCAGGAACTACAAGGAAGGGGTGGGTGGGGTGCTGCAGGCCCTGGTCCTAGTCCCATAGCTGCTGGGGGCCCCCACCAGCACGCTGGGAGGGAGGCAGTGGGGTGTGGGTCAGGAGTGAGGGTCACCGGTAGGGCTGACAAGGTACAGGACAGTAAGTTGGGAGTGAGGAGCACTGGCAGGGGCAGGGGGCTGCATGTCAGGTGTGAGGGGCACCAGTGGTGGGTGGGGAGTGCTGTGGGTTGGGAGTGAGAGGCAAAACCATGGGCAAGGGAAGGGCACCTGCATATCATGGCTGCTCAGCACCACAAAGCAGCAGGGGGCAGATGGGAGGGAAGTGGGGACAGCTGCAGCTGGACTCCTGTCCTAGTGAGTGAAGGGGATTGTGGGGGGGCTCTGATTTCTCTAAGATTAAAAAAAACAAAATCAAATGCCAAAATACATCAGTATTTAGAATGTATTTTATTATAATGACTGAGGCACTGGTAGGCTTCCAAATTGTTTTAAAATTGTAAATATACCAATGAAACATGGTGTTCAACTGATACAGACAGACAGACAGACACATTTTATTTTAATCAGGGAAAAACACAGATTTGGGGGTTTAACCAAAGAATGTTAGATTTTTTGTTAATCAGAGAATTTGAGATTTTTAGACAGAAAACCAGAATCCCTTTTGATCACCTACTGTTTTAAGACACTCCATTCTTACTTCATCCAGTTAGACAAAGGAACAAGATCACAGCTGCACTAGCACATAATGCTGGCATTTTCTAGCTCTGTAATGCCTTGCTTTGCAACCTCAATAACATGGATTTTTTAATAAATGTAAATGTAAAAACACCAGTAGAAGGATATACATTATGTATTAGTCAC
This sequence comes from Caiman crocodilus, assembly GCA_030014935.1. Taxonomy (NCBI): domain Eukaryota; kingdom Metazoa; phylum Chordata; order Crocodylia; family Alligatoridae; genus Caiman; species Caiman crocodilus. The sequence continues at coordinate 247,064 of JAGPOW010002067.1, read as the reverse complement.
ACTTAGAAATACGCTTAGCTGAATCAAAAGCAAGACCCAGGTATTAATTTACTAAAATTGCTCAGTGTGGACAGGAACTCATGGATTGCTTCTGAACTGCTCTTTTGTACCATTTATAGTCTTTCGTTCTTGTGTAAAGCAAGTTAAGCGGGGAAAATACACTGTCATTATCAGGTGGTAGCATTTTACACAAACTTCACATAAACGTGAGTCATTATACAACATGTAAACACTGCAGAAAAGGCCTGTGGTGAAGCTGCATATTGAGAGAACACTACAAAAAGAGACTTCATCTTGTATTCCCTACAACAGGGGTGTCAAACATATCACTCACAGGTTGAATCCAGCCTGCAGAACCCAATGGTAATCCAGTGAGCTACCGGACGTCAGGGGATATGGCCAGCTGCAGAATTCAAAGTCCCTAAATCCTGAGAGACAACCACAAGCAGCAGCCCCTACCACTATATGCCTCCTTCTCTGTACTGCTGTCCAGCCAGAGCCCTGTGCCACCACAAACACCCCACTTCACACTGGTTCCCAGACACAGCCCCATGCCACTGCATGCCCCACCACTTCAGGTGGCTGCCCAGACAGAGCCCTGTGCTGCCACACAGCTGCCTAGCCCCGGCCCCATGCTTCCACTCAAGCACAGACCCACTACAGTTGCTTCTGGCCAGGGGATCCAGCCTGGGAGAAGCCCACACAAGGCTCCCACTGATGCCCACACCCCAGCCCCAGCCAGTGCATGCAGCTTCTGAAGCAACTGCAGCTGCTGTTTCCCCCACCTCCAGCAGCAGCTTCTGCTCCTGATCTTATCCTTGCTGTACCGCGCTACACCACTTTGTGTGAGCAGCTTCAGCCAGGAGGCTCCTGCCCCAGTGCACAGGGTTCTGGCTCCAGCTCCTAGCCACCATTCACCAGTATATGGCCAAGAGCTGAAGCCAGAGCCAACTGCACTGGGGCAGGAGATGCCCAGCTAATGCTGCTTACCCACCTGCCAGGACCAGCGCAGTGCAGGAACAAGAGGAGAAGCAGGAGCTGCTGCTAGAGGTGGGGGAAGCAGAGCAGCACCCAGCTGCAGCTGCACTGTGAACAGCCCCACTGGAAGCTGCTCCTAAATCTTGCCCCTGTTATGCCGCATCACTCCAGGCAGATGGGAAGCTTCAGCCTGGCATCTCCCGCCCCAGCGTGTGGGGCTCCAGCTTCAGTTCCCAGCCACTTTCTCTGGAAATAGAGCCAGAACCAGAGCCCTGTGCATTTGGACAGGAGCTGCTTGGCTGAAGCTGCCTGCCCACCTGGAGTAGCATGGCCTGGCAGGGGCAAGATCAAAAATAGGAGCCACTGGTGGAGGCAAGAAGAGCAGAACAGCTAGAACCATGACATGGACTTCCCTGGTGTGAGCAGGCAAGACTCAGCCCCATGCAGAGTGCCACAGGGGCAACACACATCATACCAGCCAGGTGAGCTCTGCTGCACATCCCTGTGCCTCTTCCTTCCACTCACCATGCGACCTAGCCCCCAAGCAGCACTGCCCACCCCCACATCTCCCAGAGCTAATCGCCACCCCACGACCTGGCCCCATGATCCCAGCCTCACCTGTCCCCCTGTCCCAGAACACTGCTCCCCACTCACCCACAGCCCCATGGGAAGTTTTGCTGAGTTGCTGCAGAAGCAAGCGGGGGGGGGGGGGGTGTTTGCAGTGCTGACCTGGCCCACAACAGCTCAAAACTCCCCATGTGACCCTCATAATAACTGCCCACCCCTGTCCTAGACTTATGATCCTCCACTAACACAAAGAGATGAATAATTCCTAAACTGTCTAGACAGATATTTTTACAATACCTCCTGAAAAGAATAACTCCCATATTCAATAAGTCAATTTATTCCAATCCAGAATCCTCTTTTGTTTAGAACATTAAATGATGACTTCACTTTAAAATGTCTATTATACTCAGTAAACCTAAAAATGGGTCAAGGAAGTTTACAGAAAGGAAAGCAAACAATTAATTCTATTTCAGTATGATTTACCCTAGGTTGCTTAGTAAGTAGTACTAATATCTGCTTTAAAAATATACATCTTCAGATAATACATATACAGGTTTTTTAATCTAGAAAGCCTTCACTTTTAAACAAGTACTTCTACAGTCATTCTCAGAACATTAGTTACAGACATTATATTGCCACATCCCAAAGGCGTGAGGTATATTCAGCATGTCTTTATTGCCATCTTAAGAACAAGTTAATAATCTCAAAATTCTCTTGCTCTCTAATCAAGGATCTGATCAGTATGAAATAGAATCACTTCCTGAGAAGAATGAGCAGTAACTGAAATAATTTTTTAATGTATACCTAGAGATACTCTCAGGTCAAGGAGCTATTCTTCACAAGCTTCTGATACAGCATGAGAAGACAGCATGTGGAATATTTTTTCATTCCCTTTTCTTAATCTAAATTTACTCAGGTGTTTCCTCCATGTCAAAGGAAATACCTGACAGTTTAGTTGCATCTTATATCAGAAGTGTGCACTTAAAGGATTCATTCACAAAAGAACTTGCAGGAAAGAAGGTAATCTTGGAAACTGAGTCAGTGTCTAGGAGTGACTGATGATAATCTGTGGATGCAAGAGAAATCATTATATGAAGAATGCTTCTTCACACTTGTGTCTAACCCCAGGCTTAAAAGTGAGTGAAAAATATATTGGAACAATCCACTGCCAAAATATTTACTAAAAACAGAGGTGCAGTAAGAAGAATCTTATGTTATACTACTTACAAGACAATATGGCTCCCTTTGAGGAGCTCTGAAAGGAAACCTTTGGAATTGGGTTTCTGTTTCTGAATAGCCTGAGAACATGCTGGGTAAGGGAGAAGAGGCGTCTTGCAGAAAAGTGATGTTGGTGTATTACATGCACTCCACTTTATTCCAAACTCTATACTGTACTTTAACAGCATCTGATCAAGTGAACTCAAATTCATGAAAGCCTGCGACTGTATCTATCAAGGTGCATGTCTACCTGCTTTATGTTAGACTGCTCCATTACAAGGAAATGCAGATAACATTGTGACATCAGGGAAAAATCTACTTTGATGTTGCAAATGAAAACTACTATTATAAGCACTCTGGTTGTTGGTGATAAACAAATGAAGTAACTACAAAAAAACCCATGAAAACAGAATGATAAAAGTATAGTAAACAACAAATATACCCCAATCTAAATTAAAAAAAGATTAAGCTACAGAGAAGCTAGAGAAGACCCAGATCATAATAGAAGTACTAATATCTAACATCTCATTTCTACGATTTTAAAGGTCTTACATTATTACAGTAAAAAAGGGCGGGGGGGGGCGGTGATTCTACTACCCATAAGAATGAAAGAAAGGATAATTGTTGGGTAATCTATGAAGAATATTTTCTAATTTTAAAAGTCTGACTGTGAAAGAAATATATACATAATTCTGATTCTAGCAAAAAATAAACCAAAAAACTCATAAGCCCTGATCCTGCAAAAACTGCCAGGAAGCAAGAGCACAAAGCTGTACTTCTTAATGGTGTCTGCCTGGAGAATTCCCTTTCCAGAAATCAGAGCAACTAACTAGTGCACAGACACCTGAGGTAACAAGTGCAAAGAGCCTGGGAAACAAGTAGGAAGAATTGTAAGTCCTTACATAGTCACAGAGCTATGATGTAACTGGAATAACAGAGACTTGGTGGGAGCTCGCATGACTACAGCACTGTTATGCATGGGTACAAATGATTCAGGAAGGACAAGCAGGGGAGAAGTGAAGGAGCTGCAGTTAATGTAAAAGAGCCATATGATTGCTCAGAGCTCCAATACAAAACTGGAGATAGGCCTCTTGAAAGTCTCTGGGTTAGGGGCAGAGGGGAGAGCAACAAGGGTGATGTCATGGTGGGCATCTTCTGTAGACCACAACACCAGGAAGATGAGGTGGATGAGGCTTTCTTCAGACAACTAGAAGAGAACTTCGTGATCACAGGCCCTGGTTCTCCTGGGGGACTTCAATCACGCTGACATCTGCTAGGAGGGCAATAGCAGGCAATTCAGGAAGTTTTTGGAGGGTATGGGGGATAACTTCCTGGCGCAAGTGCTGGAGCAGCCAATTAGGGGCCATGTTCTTCTTGACCTGCTGCTCACAAACAGGGAAGAATTGGTGGGGAATGTAGTAATAGATGGCAACTTGGGCAGCAGTGACCATGAGATGATTGAGTTCAGGATTCTAAGGAAAGGAAGAAGAGCAGCAGAGTAAGGACTCTGGACTTCAGAAAAGCAGACTTCAACTCACTCGGGGAACTCATGGGCAGGATCTCCTGGGAAGCCAGTCTGAGGGGGAGAGGAGTCCAGGAGAGCTAGCTGTACTTTAAAAAGGCATTACTGAGAGTATAGGAACAAACCATCCTGATGCACAGGAAGACCAACAAGTATGGTAGAAGACCAGCTTATCTTAGCAGGGAACTCTTCAGTAAACTAAATCACAAAAAAGAAGCTTATAAGAAGTGAAAACTTGGACAAACAACTAGGGAAGAGTATAAAAGTATTGCTCAGGCATGCAGGGATAAAGCCAGGAAGGCCAAAGAGCAATTGGAGTTGCAGCTAACAAGGGATGTGAAAGGTAACAAGAAAGGTTCCTACAAGTAGATCGGTAGCAAGAGGAGAATCAGGGAAAGTGTGGGCCCCTTACTAAATGGAAGAGGCAACCTTGTGACAGAGAATGCAGACAAGGCTGAAGTGCTCAATGCCTTTTTTGCCTCAGTCTTCACAGGCAAGATAAGCTCCCAAACTATTGCACCAGGCAGCACAGTTTGGGGAGGAGGTGAGCAGCCAACAGTGGTAAAAGAAGAGGTTAAGGACTATTTAGAAAAGCTGGATGTGTACAAGTCCATGAGGCAGGATGGGATGCACCCTAGGATGCTGAGGGAGTTGGTTGATGCAACTATAGAGGCATTGGCCATCATCTTCGAAAACTCATGATGATCAGGATAAGTCCTGCATGACTAGAAAAAGGTAAACATAGTACCAATATTTAAGAAAGGGAAAAAAGAGGATCCAGGGAACTATAGACCAGTCAACCTCACTTCAGTCCCTAGAAAAATCATAGAGAAAATTCTCATGGAATGGATTCCTAAGCACTCGTAGGAGAAAAAGGTGATTAGAAACAGTCAACATAAAATCAACCAGGGGCAAGTCAGACCTGACCAACCTGATTGCCTTCCATGACAAGATGACTGGCTCTGTGGATGTGGTGTACCTTGATTTTAGCAAGACTTTTGATATGCTCTCCCACAACATTCTCACAGGCAAGCTAAGGAAGTATGGGCTGGATGAATGGACTGTAAGATGGATAGGAAACCGGTAGGAGCATCAGGCTCAGAGAGTAGTAATCAATGGCTTGATATCTAGTTGGCAGCCAGTATCAAGTGGAGTGCTCCAGCAGTCAGCTGGTTTTGCTCAATGTCTTCATCAATGATCTGGAAGATGGCTTAAATGCACCCTCAGTAAGGTTGCAGATGACACCAAGCTGGGGGAAGTAGTAGATATGCTGGATGGTAGAGCTAGGATACAGAGTGACCTAGACAAATTAGAGGACTGGGTCAAAAGGAATCTCATGAGGTTCAACAAGGACAAGTGCAAAATCAAAACAATCCCAGGCACCAATACAGGCTGGGGACTGACAGGCTGTGCAGCAGTTCTGCAGAAGATGACCTGGGGATTACAGTGAACAAGCTGAATATGAGCCAAGAGTTGCCCTTGTTGCCAAGAAAGCTAAGGGCATACTGGACTGCATTGGTAGGTTTCCTGCCAGTAGGTCAAGGGAAGTGACTATTCCCTCTATTCAGCACTGGTGAGGCCATATATGCAGTACTGTGTTCAGTTTTGAGTCTCCCACTACAAAAAGCATGTGGACAAATTGGAGGAAGTCCAACAGAAGGCAACAAAAATGGTGAGGGGGCTGGGGCACATGACTTCTGAGGCAAGGCTGAGGGAACTGAGCTTATTTAGTCTACAGAAGAGAAGACTGAGAGGGGATTTAATAGCAACCTTCATCTACCTGGGTTTAGAAGAGAAGACTACCTAAAGTAGGGTTCAAAAGAGGTGCAGCTAGACTGTTCTCAGTGGTGGCAGATGACAGAACAAGGAGCAATGGTCTCAAGTTGCAGCAAGGGAAGTTTAGGTTCGATATTAGGACAAATTTGCTCACTAGAAGGGTAGTAAAACACTGGAACAGGTTACCCAGAGAGGTGGTAGAATCTCCTTCCTCGAAGGTTTTTAAGACACAGATAGACAAGGCTTTGGCTGGAATTATCTAGTTGGGGCTGGTCCTGCTTTGAGCAGAGGGCTGGAATAGATGAACTCTTGAGGTCCCTTCCAACCTTAATTTTCTTTAATTCTATGAGTGAGCTTTATTCTATATAGTTCCTTTCATATAAATTGTGACACTTTATAAATTAAAGTAGTTAGAGATAAAAGAGTTGAATGTAAAAAAAAAATGGAGGAAGAAAGAATGTAGGAAAGGGCAAATGCAGACACCAAAAAAATATAAGCTTAAATATGAAATCTGAACATACATAGTTAGAGGTGCACCAATATCAGATCAACACCAATATAAAGAAAATTGGCTATATTGAAAATCGACCTGATGTGGCCGATAATGTGGCTGATAAATGTCCCATGCATGCGTGCAGCTGCAGCGTAGCACGTAGGTAGTGAGAAGCACAGCCTAGCAGCTTGGAACACTGTGTACAGCTGGTAAGTCTGTTGTGGTGGAAGGGAAGGGGGGAGACAGAAGGGGAGGGGTGTGGGGGGCAAGTCAAAGCTCCTGTGGTAAGGGAGGGAGCAGGGTTGGAGCTGGGGCAAGCACTGACCAGCAGGGGCGGGGCGGGGCAGGGCAGGGCACAAGATGGAGCCACGGCTCATCCAGGGGGCGGGGGTGGCTCCCACTGCTGCACACATCCCAAGAGCGCATGGCGGTATAAGGGTGTCCCCAGATCTGTGCAGGGTGAGCTGGGGCCAGGGCTAAATGGGGCTCTTCTCTGGCTACAGAGAATTTTGAGGTGGCTATAGCCACCCCCATAGCCCCCTTCCAACACTGCCACTGCCCACCCAGAGCAGAGCCCAGCCCAGCCCCAGGCCCAGCCCACACAGACCCGGGGGCACACGCCCCAGATGCCCTCCCAGGGTGCACAAAGCAGCAGAAGCCGCCCCCACCCCACCCCATGGACAAGCCATGACTCCATCTTGCACCCTGCCCATGCCCCAACCACAATCCCTCATGCACTGCAGAGACCTTGATCTCCCCCCCTGCACCCTTCCACCACAACAGGCTTACCAGCCAGACACTGCTTTTCAAGTTGTCAGGCTGCATATCAGAAATCAGATTGGTATCGGCCAATACTCCTCCTTAAAAATCAGCTATCGGTATTGGCCCCCAAAATCTCTTATCAGTGCCCCCCTATACATAGTGTGAACTTTTGTCTCTACTGAAGTTAAAGGAAGCTGTGCCTATAGGGCCAAGATTCCACCCTAATCTACTTCAACATTTTGATATATGTGTGTTTTTACATGTGCTCCAGGAATGGGAAGGAGATGCTTTAATTAGAGAGGCTCCAAGAGCTACTCTAATTAGAGCACCCACAGCATCTTGTGTATCAGTGTCCCTGTGCTTCTAAATGGAAGCAGGCATGCTTTAACTAAACACTGTAGAACGTGACAGCTGTGGCAGGCTCAAAGCCTATTTAAAACCAGTAACCCAGGAGCCTTCTGATTGAGCATGGGGCCCAATAAGGAGTCCAGAAGCCTAGGAAGAGACTGAGACTCGGACCAGAGGATCCACGAGCCCCAGGAAAGACTGAGCTGGGTCCACAAGCCAAAAGCAGGCCGAGCTGGACTAGAAGGTCCAAAAGCCTAGATGACAGGCTGCGTGCAGGACCAGGGGATTGAAGGGTGCAAGGGGGCTGAGTGTACATATAATCAACATCAGAGAGCAACAATACCTGCAAGGCTTGGAGCATGGTATAGGGCAGGAAGAGGAGCCACGCAATTTGCCCTTAAGGCTACAGGTGCCCTACAGGGGCCTAGTCAGGCTGAGAGAAACCCCATCAGACCGGAGAGCTGAATTGAGGGTAGTGGGGGGTTCATGAGAGGCCCAGCAGAAACTATTAGGATTAGGGCTCATTCTGCAGCCTGTTGGCAACCTCAGTCAACCTTCATCAACCTTAATATTAAGAGCAAGAAGTGACAGAAGAGCCATTTAGGGAGAGTGACAGAGTCCATGCCAGGCAGGAGCTGCAAAGCCAACTGGGGGCATCAGAGCCACCCCTGTGGCCACAAGTCTATTACATATACATTCAAAATGACTAGCAAGCATTTCAAAGAAGGTTCTTAGAGCAACACCTACCAAACTACATGTCAGGTAGGGCTGTGCAAAATTTCAATGGGTATGTCATTTCAAAACTGTTTTAGCACGTTTCGAGCTCAAAAAACTGAAACCAAAACAAAATGAAAGACTTCAAAACAGCTTTAAAACAAAATGAGGGCATTTGCAATGTTTCAAAAGTTTTGAAATGCTCTGAGTTTCAAAGCTGGGCTTGCTTGCAGCTAGACAGAAACTAAGGACAGGGAGGGGAAAGAGCAGGGATGGAACGCTCTGATATTGACATGTAGCTCCCGGTTCTATTCCCCAACTCTCTGATCATTTCCCCAGCTCTTCCTGGGGGGCACAGGCCCCTGATCCGTGCGCAGGGTTTCAGCCAGCTGCTGCTGCCGGCTGGGGCCAGAGCCAGCACCCGGGTCTGCCCAGCACTCGGCAGCAAGTGATATGAGTTTTGCTTTCAACAGTTTGAGGTGCAGTTTCCCAGAAACACCTGCACCGACCTCCTTGAACCTTGGCAGGTTTCGTGCCCTCAGAAGGAGCTACTATTCCACCAATTTTCACCTGAATCAGGCAAGAAATGACAAAGTTATAGGCATTTTTGTAATTTTTGAGATTCCCCATTATAGCCTATGGGCAAAACGTCAAAACGCATTGAAACATCTTCAATAAAATGAAACAAGACAGTGCTTCGACACAGTGAAATGAAACACTGTCCCTTCAAAAGAGCAAAACGGAAGACAGAACTAAATGGTGTGTTTCGCACAGCCTGGCAGGTGCTATAAAATCAAAATGGAAAAAAGGGTGGAGGGGGGCAGGGACAATACATTACATAACACCTACACAACTTATGTCATTATTTTTTTTCTTCTGGTTTCTTGCAGGGTAAGTCTGCACTGATATTTGAATAACTTATACTAGTATAGGGCTGTACAATATGCATCTGCTCCTTGAGTGCATTAGTATAATTACACATTTACATTCATGAAAACATGTTATGTACCCAGGCCCCAAATCTTGCTTTTTCCCCCCACTATCGTTATCTTCAAAGATATAACAGCCACAAGCTACCTCATTTTGGAAGCCCCATGGCTTTTATTATTGTACTATTCTATTTCATTTTTCTTATCTGTGATGTGTTTAGACTTGTGTTGCTATGCAACCAGCTAGAAGCCTCACTGTTTATAAGCAATTTCCTTAATTATAACAAAGAGAAAGCTAACCACTAAAGATTTTTTCACACTACTGAATTACCCTAAGTACAGAAATCAATGAAATTTTTCAGTACTTAGAAGAGCTATTCTTTTAAAAAATTATACTGACCACATACACATGATTTTCCATCAGTATTTATATAATTATTCATGACTAATATGCTGCAGCTTAAGAAAAATGCTAACCAGAAATATAAACTAAACAAATCCACTCAGCTTCATATATTGCTTAGAATGACTTATATCACTTCTCAAATAAAATTTATGAATTGAAAATACATGTTAATGTTTATGTTTATGTTGCCTTCCATCTTAGCTGGAAAATGTAAAATAGCAGCTACTAAAATGCAGACCACAGATGATTTTTTACTTTTTCAGTTCTACAGAAGATTAACAGCACATAATCCCAAATACAGAAAGTTAACTGAAAAGACCAATTGCTTCCCCTAGTGGATGCCAACAATACTACAGTAAAATCCCTGATATCCAACAAAAGTGGGGAATGCGGGTGTGAGTAATGTAAAAATGCTGGTTACCTGAGAGGACAGGGTTTCCACCTGGGCGGTGGGAGGGTGGGCGTGTTACAGCCACACACACACTGGCAGTAGCGCAGTGTGATGGGTGGTGGCAGTGGCAGCCGCATGTGAGCTTCCCACCCCTCTGTGTCTGGCTGGAAATTCCAGTTACTAGAAATGCCAGTTAGTAAAATCCCAGATAACAGAGATTGTACTATATGTAGTTTTAAACACTGAAGCTAATCCTAACTAGAACAAAACAGCAAAAAGGATCCATTTCCAGCTCCACTTATGCTGTAATACTCTTATCCAGCAAAATAAATAAAATTAAGCTTCAGAAGTTCACTTTAGCAAATACATGAAAAGCACTTTTCCTGACAAGGTGAGACTTACAAACATACAATGTATATTTAACAAATAAGAATACCACCAAACTATTATATATATACACATTTATATTAAACACACACATACACACTCATATCACTCTTCATTTAAACATCTCAAAGCACTTTATGAAATAGCATTATTTCACTGATGAGAAAATTGAGGCTTAATGATTTGTCCAGGGTTACCCAGCAGACCAACCACCAAGCTCCATTCTACCTACTTTAGCAGCACTCTCTACATGTTATCAGGTACATACACAATATGGTACTATAATGATAGGGGAAGTAACTGGATGCTATTTTGTATGCCAAAAATCGAGGTAAAATCATCTCCTGGTTCACTCTTAAGCACGTTAATCATTTGGCAAACACATTTCCATACATGAAATTTGGTTATATCATTCCCATCCTCATGAATAACATCATTACATGCTGGTATCAAGTGAAAAAAGGGGGGAGAGAAAGAGAATTTGTGGAAACCTGCTTCCATGAGACTGTCTGGGTAGCTTTCTGAAGAACCAGGTAAATAAACGCAGTTTAACCTATATAAATAGTTAATCCAAATAACAAACAAGAATGGATTTTTATTTTTTAATTTATAATTTTTGTAAAGCTTTGATAAGGAATTTGTAGTCAGAGGCTGTGTAAATAAGCTGCCTACCCCACCTAAATACCTAACGGTCTCAGCCTTGGCTAAGTACCAACCTGAGACCACTTCCCCAGCTCAACTGTAATAGGTGGTAATATGGGGAAGGAAGCAGAGCAGAGGCTCTGTTTATGGAAGTCATACTTAGCTCTGTGATAGGATTTGACTTTTTCCATACCATATCTTTGGACTGTAAGGTAATGGGAAACATGGAAGTGTTTTCTTCACTATGGTGAATATGTCAAGAAAAATAATTAGTAATCTCAATATAACTACTGTTCATATTCAGATGTGTCCTGGCCATTCTGTGGTATCAAGCTGATTGCTCTATTGTAATGGCTAAAGACATATCTAATGGTATCATTCCTAGTAGTTTTTGGAGTAAAAAGGTTTTGTCCCACACTGATAACACCTTATCAACTTCTGGAAATGACAGATTGAAAAATTATCTCAGAGTTCAGATTCCCAGCAGGAACCAGAAGGTCAGAAATATAGTGTTGTATGTCAATTCAAGTAAAGGCTTTGCTTTACCACATCTTATTGAGAAGAGAGAAAAAGAAAGCAAACATTTTAAAAGTCAGTGAACTTTGAGAACAAATTCTGAAAAGCAAATTATGTCAATCTAAATGGATCAAGTAAGTACTTACTAATTGTCATTGATTCTGGAACAGTGACTGAAGGCAACATATTGCTTAAAGCATTCACTTGAACAGCAGGATTAACTTCCACTCTAGTTAGAAAGACAGAATGTCATCAATATTAAATACGTGAAACAAAATGCTGAATTCAAAGACTAGGAAGGAAGATTTGCAGACCTCAAAACAATAATGGAAACATTCTATTCACAATGTAACTATGATTCATGTGTTGTAATTGTAAAGAGAGAAGAAAACATCGTTTAAGCCAAACAGTTCTTTAGAGGGTTTTTGCCTTTGGTTTTTATTTTTTAATATCTATAACTTCTACCGTATTTAGTCAACTAGAAGACAGTTTTTTGCCCCATTTAACATGGTGGGGAGGGGCAAGGAAAGCCTCTCATCTTACAACTGACAATACTGCAGGGGCAAGTAGTTGCTGTATCCCAATCCAGAGTTGGAGCAGGAGACAGAGCCACAACTGCTGCCACTGAACCCCTGTCACTCCACCCCACTGCGCCCAGTCTCCCCTGCATGCCACTTCTGCTCTCTCTGCCCTCTGCTGTACTCCTTACCTCTGGTCCATGCTGGGAGGCTCAATCCTCACTGTGAAGCACAGAGCACGTACTGCAGCCTGGCCCTATACCAGCAGTCGGCTCCACACTACTGTTACAGGGCTGAGCTAGAGCCACAATCAGTGCCACAGGTTGCAGCAAGGGAAGAACCTTCTGGTGCAGAAGGTGGGCACGGGAGGGTACTGAGGGGCAGGTGTGGAGTAGAGACCTCGGCGAGGGGAGGACCCAAAGCTCTAGAGTGTAGAAGTGGCATGGAGGGGAGAAGCAGAGAGAAGGACATGGGAACGTGGTTGGGGAGCCTAAGGCTGAGAGGGGCAGGCACAACAGCCCTCTGGTTGGAGGGCTCCAGGTACAGGACTCCTTGGGAGATAGCGATCATCACCTGATAGAATTTGCTGTCCGGTGTAGTGTAGCTAGGACCCACACTATGACTAGGGTCCCAGACTTCAAAAGGGCCAAATTTCAGAGAGCTCAGGAGGCTAGTTGGGGTGGCGCTGCGGGACTGTAGGGTTGAGGACATGGGCGTCCATGAAGGGTGGACGTTCCTTAAGGAGACGATCCTCCGAGCCCAAGGGGCAACCATTCCTGCCTCATGCAAGACGGGCAAAAGTGCCCGGAAGCCCCCATGGCTTAATAGGGATATTTGGGGGACCCTGAGGGCTAAGCAGGAGGCATACTATTTTTGGAAGAAAGGAGCAGTCTCCAAAGAGGAGTATTCCTCTTGTGCTCGGGGGTGTAGGAAGGCTATTAGGAAGGCCAAGGCGGGAGTAGAGCTCCGCCTGGCGACTAAGATCAAGGACAACAGGAAGTCCTTTTTCAAGTATGTGGGGAGCAAAAAGAG
>JAGPOW010002067.1:184077-233765 GCA_030014935.1 Caiman crocodilus | reverse complement strand
TGGCTGGGGTCCTGTGACCCTGGCACTCGTTCCTGCCATTGGCGGGGGGTCAGACTAGATGGCCTGCTCTAGGCCCCTTCTGACTCTAGATACTATGAACAGGGGGTAAGTTGGACGGGGGGGGGCAGGCAGCAATGGACAAGCTGCCTGCTTCTCTCTGCCTGCCACACCGCCTCCACACTACCTGTACCCCACTACCTTTCCCTCACTACTTTCTTCCTTACTGCCCCCCCTGCCACCTGCCCTAGCAAGAGCCTCCTTACTACATCCCTCAACACCCGCCCCATTACTGCCTGCCTTATCACCTCTCTCCCCACTGGCTACAGTACTTGGGGGACTGGGGAGGGAGTGTTGAATTTAAGATGATCCTCCAGTAATTAGATTCCATATGTGGAAAATTATAATAAAGTGATGCAGGCTGTAACTGTATTGGTCAACAGGCAAAAGGAGTCAGAACTTGTGGCAGAGGTGATATCTTTTATTAGAACAACTAGCAAGCTTTCGGGCATACTCTTCCTCAGGCAGAGGAGAATGGAAAGATTGTAACATTTCTCCTACATAGAAATGAAAATTTGTATTTCACAGGAAAGCTGAAGGTGTTGAAAGATCTTCTGGTTGGAACAGTTCATTTGTGCAAATTTTGAAATGAAAACCTCACAATCCTACAAGAAAAAATTAAATCTACCAACCTGGAACCCAAAAGCCAGGGGGTTTTTTGAAATTATCTAGTTGGTCTAATAAGAGATACCACCTCTGCTACGAGTTCTGATTCATAATTAATTAGAATCTATACACGGATTTATAATTTTGGGGGGGGGGAGGCTGTCTTAAATTCAGGTCACCTTGAAATTGGGTAAATGTGGTAATTTATTAATCGTGTAAATATGAGCTTTCAAATACACAAATCACACAAGTAATGCCTGGTACAAAAACAACCTTAAAAAACAAAACTAGTGATAAAATCCATAAGTTTGACATATTTAGTGGTCTCCTTTCGTATCACTGGGTATCATACAAAAAATTAAGAGGATTATAAAAATATGGAAATGTGGATTTGGCATTTGTCTTTCTACATGTATACAGAATTAATTTGATTAGTGGCTTGTTTCAAGTACTAAGTAATTATAATTTGAGTACCAAGTTAACAATTACAGCATTTTTGTTTCTAAGTAATAAAATTAATTTGATAAGCACCTGAAAGGGAGTTCAGATCCTCTCTGAGCCAGTTCTACTGCAAGAACAGCACTATCATGTCCATCTCCATTCTCCAAAGCATCTAAAACAGCACCCAAATGATATAAATTAGTTATAAGAAAATATGCAAAGTTAAAATTTGTATATATAGTTGTCTGCTACATTTGTAATTAATAGATGTAGTAAGGGAAATTATTTCAAGTCACTTTTGAAAACAGGACTGATCCTGTTAGGTGGTTCAGAAAATATGTTACTGTATTTACTCAAATACAAGGTAAGGATTCTTCTCCAATAAGCATGAGGGGGAAAGCTCGTTGTCTTAAATTCACATACAGGCAAACCTCATTAAATACACTGTCTGTCATTGCCTGTGCAATGCACAAAAGTAGCATGTGCTCAGTAATGGAAACCAACTATGAAGCTGATTAAATGCAGCCAACACTAAGCATGATTATAAAACACATGGTCTGTTTTGGGCAAACAGGTTGGGGTTTCTTGTTTTGTTTTGTTTGGGGGGGCGGGATTGGCAAGGGAGGAGGAGGCAGTTGGGTTTTTTTTTTAATTTCACGTTCCAAGTCAAATTGATCAAATCAGTTCCAAAATCTATTGATTGAACAGAACTCAGTCATTCAAATCCATGTGGCATTACCACCTGCAAGTGTCCTCTTTCCCAGACTTTTCAGCCTGGGGCTTCAGATACTTCCAAAGACATGGCAGGCATCCTACATGCAGGCCCAAGCCCGGAGGTTTGGATGCCCCTGAGTGTTGCTTGCCCTTAACCAATGGGCCAAAGGAACAAGTTAAGGGAAAATCCCCCAACTCCATAGAATAGATTCATAGCTGCGAGCTCTCATAGGAGAGTCTGCTCAGGGCATGCAAGCAGCAGCTTTGCCTCATCTCTGCACCACACTGTCACCACCGCAAGATCACAGCCCCGGCCCCAGAGCAGCTCCCCACCCAGTTGTGCCCTACCAGCAGTGCTGGGGCTGGTCTCCATGGAAACCCTGGATGCACACTGTTATGGCCCCACTGCTACTAGGGTCTCCATGGAACCCAGCCAGAGTGACGTGGGCAAGGGCTGCTGGTAAATGAAGTCTGGTCGCCAGACAGATCTGTCATTGTACCCACCCTTGAACTAGATGGTAAATTACGAGCCTTTAAGCTTTAAAACTAATGTCATGAATGGCTTGTAGTATGTAGCGCTGCTTAAAACTAAGTTTATGGAGTATCTGTGTTCAAACTTGTAGCAGTTCCAAAAAAGGTACACTGCATCAATTTTGGATGAACTAAGTCTATATGCAAATTACTACAGGTATATTTCTTTCAAGGTTAGAGTTTTCAAATTTGCCCCTCATTTCCACGTGCTCAGGGAGAGTAGGGTCTAACGGTAAAGGGAAGGTAGAAGCGGCTGCAAGGGGAAGAAGTTGGAGGGCAGAGAATAAGGGGGATACCTGACCCTGCTATTTATTTTCTCTGCTTTTGCAGCAGGAAGGGGACAAATTCAAGGCAAACCTCCAACAATTAGATTCTATACCTAGAAAATTATAACATATTTATAAATTTTAGGGGTGCACTGATAAAGGTCTTTTGGGCCGCAATCGATGGCCAATTATTAATAAGCCATATCGGCCAATACTGATCCAACTGCCAGTATGAAGCCCGGTAGCTTGGAAAGCAGCATCAGGCTGGTAAGTGTGTAGGGGGGGAAGGAACATGGCGTAGGGAGATGGAGGTATGCATGGTGAGGGAAGGAGTGGGTGCCAGGGCAGGCGCTACACAGCTGAGGCAAGTCAGGGCACAGGACAGACCTCATCCAGGGAGCATTGGAGGCAGGGAGGGAAGGGTGGCTCCCATCACTGCGCACATCCCAGGGAAGGCACAGGGGGCGTGTGCCCCCCAGATATGCATGCAGGGTGAGGGCGGGCTGCCCGCCTGGGGCAGAGAGCAGTGCCGAGTTCTTCCTGGCAGTGGGGAGGGGACTGGGCCAGGGCTGTGCTCAGGGGGAGGGCAGCAGCACTGGGAAGAAGAGCTACAAAGAATTTGGGGATGGCTTTAGCCCCCAGTAGCCCACCCTCCCAGCACTGCTGCCACCTGCTCCAAGTGCAGCCCCAATTCCCCTGCTGGGAAGAGCCCAGCACTGCCCCACAAACCCAAGCAGGCAGTCCACCCTCAACCCTCCCCTAGGGTGTGCACAGTGGCAGAAGTCATGCCTCCCCATCCCCACCATGAGCTGCTCGTGGCTCCATCCCACACCCTGCCCCCGCCCCACTCCCTTCCTCACCTTGAGGGCCTCAATCTGGCCCCCCATGCCCCCTCCCCCTCTCCACACTGCAGGGCTGCACTCCTTGTTACATGCATACTGCGTTACACAGCATTATCGGCCACATCAGACATAAAAAGCCAATTGCCAATAATGTCAATTTTCCTTTTATTGGTGCCGATACAATATGGACCAATTTATCGGTGCACCGCTAATAAATTTTCCATATACAAAATCTAATTACTTGAGACCATCTGATATTTGAGTAAATATGGTAATCATAGTCTTGCAGCACTCCAAATTACATTATGTGCTAATATTTTACATCCACCATCTTACACTTCTAAATAATTAGGAAATGCCTTACCCAATTTATTTTTGCAAATCCTGATGCTTAGTTTAATTCAACATAATATATGATAGTCACTGCCAGTAGAGTGCTGTTCAGTCACTTGTGGAAAGTGAATAGATGGTTTAAATACAAATAGCAGACAATTCTTAAAAATAAAAAAACCATCACTGCAACTGACATCCTCACTGTCACTGTCTATATAGAGAGAATGAGCATTAAATGAGCATAGAAAACCACTCTTTTCCAGAGATATTTCTTTGCATTTGGGATTTAGGCATTAATGAGCTAGCTTGAGAGAAACTTTTCCATGTTATCTTGATTATGTACATTAAAAACCTATTTGCCAAGGCCATCAATAAGATGAAACAGATTTATGTTCATAGTTGACATACCTTAGAAGGGAGAGATGTAGCTGGTCATGTTAATCTGAAGTCAGGCAGACAGCAGGGCAGAACAACGCCTTAGAGACTAACTGGTTCAGAAAAGCATAGGCCTTTCATTGGTGAAGCCTACTTTGTCAGAAGCAGTGAAGTAGCTATTGCCTACAAAAGTTTATGCCTCTGTGAACCAGCCAAGTCTCTAAGGTGCCACATGCTGCCCTGTCTTCTGCCTGACATCTCTCATTATTAAGCTTCACTTCCATCTAAAATTATTCACATAAAAAAATATATCTTCAGTCACAATATTTAATTCCGCCACATTCCGGTGATATTTCCATCACTTTCCTTTCTGTTTCACCACAATGAAATTACAGTAAAATGAACCTACACCTCGATTGCAGCTCCCTTAGTATGTATCCTAAGATAATAAAGCATTTGACAAACAAAGGAGATAGAGAGAATGCTGACAACACTGCACTAATGATGTTGGGATAAAAATGAAAGGGAATGTTTTATTTGTTGGTTTTTTCCGTGAGTTTTTGGGTTTGTTTTTTCTTAAGTGCAGAATGTATTAAGATCTCCTTACTGTATGCTCCCATTTGCTTTTAGGCACCTGAATTTCAGCCCTGGATGTGTTATCCTAGGCACACAAAGATTTGATATGCTTTGACACAACCCTAAAGCAATGTAATCTGGACAGCAATTGAAACACCCTTATATTAACGAAGTACAGAATGCTTTGGAAAAATTTCGCATTCATATCAATTTTACTATTGACCATTATAATATAGCCCATGAATCAAAATATTAGCACATTTGTGCCTACCAAATAAACTCAGGAATAGACCATAAAGCATGGTTTAGGAACAATATTTTAAGACTAACTTTAATTACTGGACTATTAGGACTGAAAAAGTAAGTTACATTTCTCCCTACTACACTGCAAAGTAGTTAGCAATTCTTTGCCACAATCCAAATTGGTATACTGTGAATTAAAAAAAAATGAAAAACCAAACATAAGAGTAGTCAAAAGTCAAACACAGAGATATTATTTTGGCTTAGATATATTTTATCTGCTAGCAGACACAAAATTAATGCATACATTAAAACCTGCTTATAAAGGGGGCAAACAAGAATCTCAGCCCTGCAATTTTTATTAAATATAAAAGGGAACGCTCCCTGTCCCATTACGGTATTTTGTTAAAGATGCAGGTACTTTAGGAGACACTAGAGGGCAGTACGGCATTACTGCAATTCCTAAAGTGACTCTTTTTTATTTTTTACCACCTTAATTACACAGTAATTACAAGACTGCTCATTTCAACTCCTTGAGTTAATGTTTCTAAGAAACTAGGGGAGCATATGTTGCATATTGAAAAGAAAGCAAACTTTTTTACTACTGACCAGCATACAATTGGAAATGAGAGCAGGAGAATAGGACTGGAACAAACATTAATGGAATGATTACAGCACTCTGTCCCTGTTTTCATTGTTTTAATAGTCCATAATAAAAGCTAGCCTTAGCAAAATCTTTAAACTTACATCTTCAATATATGCAAATTAATCCTCTCTCAATCCCTAAGCAAATCCAGTACTAGACCTTTGTGGCTCAAAAATCTTTAAACAGCAATACAGATACTGAAAGACCACACTGAGAAGAAATTAAGTAAATAGCTTTTTCTTAATGGGTCCTTGCAGCCAGTGGAGGAAGATCTGGCTAACTCATGCACACAGCAGAGGAGATCAAGACAACATTTAATCCCAAACTGTATTTTGTATATTCTAATATCAAAACAACCACGTGCAACTTTGATTATACTTATTTTACAGTTTGCTTTTTCATAAAAACTTCTCTTTTGGCATTATATTTCTTGGCTGAAGTCCAAAAGTGAAAATATTGATTAGTTTTATATACACACAACACACATGAATCCTGTCCACATTTCTCCACTGCATTGTAATTCTGAAGCAGAGATATAATTTATACATATTAATAGATATTAAACTACAAGAACTGCTCAACTGCATGCAATTTTTTTTTAGCGTTTGGCTTTTCAGAATTCCAAATTTCCATAGTTGGCATCTACAAAAAAATTAAAACAAAAAAAGCAGACAACTTTATCTTCCTTCTACATATTTTGTATTAAACCACTTCAAATATCTACCATCCTGCTCCTTTTAGCCCAGAAGCATTGCAGCTCTCCTAGTCCCATACTACTCACCTTTTCTGAGGTAACAGAAATTTCTAGCTAAAATTTTTCCAACAATTGTTTCTCTTTGTGCATTACATCCATGGTCTCATGAAGCTGCCTGACTATCTCAATCTTCTTGACATTGGCTAAAAAGGTCATCTATGGGACTAGGACAGTGATGGCTAATCATTTTTGAGTGCCATACCACAAGTTATACCTCAAATGTCTCTAACTGCCACTGTTGCTGGTCCCAGAGGCATACCTAATCTAGAACATGTGCCCATCGGGCCCCACAACGGAGGCTTCTGGGGCTTGAGTGACACATGTAGCAGCTGCCCTGTCATTTGTGGCCACCCCTGAACTATGAAGGAGGCACAACAGGGAGGTGCTCTGTAAAGTCTGTTTCTCATTCATCCAGGCACTAGTCTGCTGGGTCCCATCTGATGGATCCTTGGACTCCTTCACAGAGCAGCAGTAGTGTTTTGGCTTAACTCAGGGCACCAGATTCATGAACGAATGTCCCTAGTCTGCCTGTTTTATCATTTGTAGTCCCCACGCCCTGCAGATCCACAGTTCTGGGCCACCTCCCTTGACTGAAGGGGACATGCACTTTGTTTTAGATTAGGGATGCCAAACATACCCAGCTCCATAAGCTGGATGACAGTCGTTGGATTGATCTGCGGGCTGATCCAGGACCAAATCCCTGTGCAGCATTTGCAGTCTGTGGCATACAAGGCTGGCACAGGACGTGCGCTACCCATGGCGTGCAGGCTGAAGCTGGTGCTGTATGCAGCACAGGGGGTCAAGTCAAGTCCTGTAGCCCATGCCCTGGACACCCTGTGCTGTGTGCAGTGCTGATCCAGACCAAGTATGGGCAGTGTGTGCCCCATGCTGACCTCACATGCCACAGGCACAACAAGCTCCAGGGCTGGCATGTGCTGCAAGCAGTGTGGGGCTCTGGACTCGCCACATACACAGCACACAGCCGAGAGCTGGCATAGGGCATACACTGTATGTAGTGCCCTGCCAGACCAGCACTTCCCAGTATTTCCAACACAGCCAGATCTGAACCAGCCTAGAACCAGTCCAGCAGGGCACCGCATGCAGCACACACCCGAGACTGACCCTCCTGTCTGCAGGACACATGGTGCTGAGTCCAGCCCACATAGCACATGTGTTCAGGGCAGCACGTAAGTCAGTCCAGCAACCTGCAAGCTGTATGTTTGACACCCATGCTTTAGGTGAATTTTGCTAATCCTGCCAGTACATCAAACATCCTTATTACAACTTGGCCTTTCATCCCCCCTCCTCCCGCACTTATGGGTACTTTTGTTGTCTTTAATTAATACAATTAAGGTTGGCCTGGTGCCAAGGAAACAGTATGGATGAATGAACTCCATGACAGGCACAAATAATGTGAACTGACAAGCAGAAAGCCAATATTCTTATAGTTTATGCCTGGCAATGTTTAACATTTCAAAACATCACAACAATACAGAAAAAAAATCTATTTTATGGCACTGCTGATAAATTAATAATTAGAGACTATATGAAACTCACATTCTTCTGGCATGGGATAGTGAATAAACTTCTGTTATTTATTTTAGAAGTGTGCAACTACTCTGTTTCTCTCATCTTATTCACATTTATATATACTTTCATTATTATCTACATATGCTGAACCTTTTGTTTCAAAAAGGATCTTCACCAGATGAAGTACTAAATTAAAAACTTGAAAAGGTATTGAATGTAGCATATGGTACTGAAACAGAATCCTTTATATTTACATTAAGCCCTGATTTTACCTAATGTAGGCAATTTAAATAATACTGAGCCAGACAGAATGCATGCAGCTACTTTTATTCCTCTGCTTTGTTCAAGGGTTTAAATAGTCTCATTTTCATGTTTCAGTGAGGCCATGACAGAGTATCTTTGCAAACCTAACTGTTAAAATGTATGCATACACAACCTAATACATGATCCTGCAATGTTCTTTATTAATAACAAATACTGGAAATATGAAAACTTTCTCTATATTAACTTCTCCTTACGCATTCCAAACTTACCACTACTTTAATTTAAACATATCTTAAATAAAGTGACACATTAAATACTTGCAGGAGAAGCTGCAATGAGAAAAAGAAAAGGTTTGACAGAAAAGGGAATAATGGCCTGCTAAGTTATGCCATGTACAAGTTAGTTATGCATATACTCCCTGATTTTATGAAAAACAACCTCAACTCCTAAAAAAAATAGAGTTGCGCAGAAATTCTCAAGAAGTGCTTAGCTCTTTCCATAAGTGTCATCAGCTGAAGAATGAAACAATTTAAGATTCATGTCTCTAATCTACTGAAGTATTGTCAAGGGATCATCAACCAGCATTAAGTCTCAAAAAATCCTGATACAATTGCTGTCCCCAGAATGACTGCTCTCTATCTGTGATCTGTAACCCTTCTTACCCAACACAAAAAGGTATTAATATTCTTTATTGGTACTTACCTTTCTACAACTTGATAATCATTACAAAACTCTTTATTTTAGTTGTCTAAACATAATTTCAAAAAACAGCTAACAGATACAAAAGGTTAACAATCTTATATCACCACAGTTATTTTTTGTATGTTTTGAAATTGAAGCTATTAAGTTTTTCACTTTAAAACTCTGTAGTAGTTTTTAACATGCTAAAGTAAACCAAGTATAAAGGAAACTAGGTTTTCTTTCATTAAGTTGTCCCATAAGGACTAAGATCTTATAGTATGAATCCAAGATTGACACCTTACACATATCTTCACCATGTCACTCCTTCAGCTTTACAATCATGGGAAATAGCTGCATTATGGCTTGTACTTTTCCACTATGTTGCTTTTCAGCCTTCATCTTATCCAGTATCCATCTGAACATTATTACTTCATCACCGTGGGGTAGTTGTTCCTGTCTTCCACAGTATATGTCAAACTGAGGCTAACTGTCATCTAGCAAACTTCACCTGTTACTTTATTTGGCATAATCTTACAGCAGAGACTTCCTATCAAATCTCTCCCTTTGACACTAAGTGCTCTTTATTTAAAATCCATCAGTAAGTATATGGCTGGATGAAGGCCACCTTGAGACCAACATTCTTAAGGAGATTTGAGATTTATAATAAAAATAAATGATGTGTAGCTAATTAATCAATAAGAACAGAGATGTACATGGAAGGGATGGGATGCAAACTTAGATGACAAACAGGTAGAGATGGACTCGCATGCTTATTGAAAAAAAGAGGACAGAAGTATTATGAAAATTATCATATATTGGGACGTGTTCAACTTACTGGACAACTAAAACAGATTTTTTAAACTAAACAGTAATAAATGCTTACCAGTTTGGGAATAAGAGTCAAGAGCACTGACAGGGAACAGAATATGTGAATCATCATTCAGGACCTGCAGGGGAGTCCAACTGCCTATCTGTGAATTGCATGTGCCCCCTTCCTGTGGCCTACACAAAAATACATATGTATTTTAAATATTTGATATATATATAACCATATTAATTTTGTACGATACTTTGCCATTTTCAGTCCTGCTGAAAATCCAAGGTGGACATTACCTGCAGACCACCACAAATATACTAATAATTCAGATAGTTAAAGAGATTAAGTTCTAGTTTGATCCCAAAAATAGGAAAAAGTTTCGGGACCTCTTATGTTAACCAAGGGAGTTTTTCTGTACTTATTAAGGAGAGGTAATCTGACGTCAGGCAGAAGGCAGCAGTTTAAAGAATAACTCCTTCAGAAAGCACAAGCTTTCATATGTGAAAGTCTGCCAGCCAGACACACAAAAAAGTTTATGCCTTTCTGAAGGAATTACTCTTTAAGGTGCTGCTCTGGCCTGCTATACTAATTAAGTTCATAAAGCAAAGCAGAACAGTACAAAAGAGTTTAACTTTCAATCTCCTTAAAGAAAAATACTTACTTTTCAGAAATTTCTAAGTAATCTTCCATATCTTTATTTCCTAATACCTTCCCATAAATTTCATCTTCATTTTCATCTATATCTTCATCATCAATACTCTTCACATCCAGCTTCTGGTAACCATACTCTCCATTCAAGCAAGGAGAACTGCTTTTCCACAAATGGCTATTCTGATTCCCATTCAGATTTTGTCCAAGAGAGCCTTCAGAGGAAGGTAGTGCAAAAAGTGAAGATCTATCAGAGTTTTCCTCTGAGCTTTCTCCTGTAACTGATGTCTTTAAGATTTCTCCAAAGTTTTGCTCATCCTCCTCTTCATCAAATGAGATAATGTGCGTCACCCTCTTCTTCTTCTTTCGCTCTTTTTTACATTTTAAATCTAAATGAAAAAAAAAACTAGTATTTTTTTAAATGCAGTTAATACTAAAAGGATATACCTATTTCATTTTAGAACATTAACCCACCTAGGAAAGAGAGTAGATAAATAAAAGCATGGAAGAACAGAAGGGGGACACACACAAAAACTGAGATTTTGTAAAAAAATCTCTGCCAAATCCATTTTCATGCTTCTAGAATTAGAAAATAGAACATAATAATTTAAGATTGTTATTTATTGTTCAGTAAAACTTGATTAGACATTTCCATATGAGGCTATTTTATAGATCGAAAAGAGTTCCATAGATAAACAATATTTATGAGTACCACTGCAAACTGAAGAGTTAAAAATGACAAAGAGAATAACAGTTGATAAAATAAGTTACAGATACAGAAGTTATATATATGTACTTAGCATATAAGAGTACTTTTAAACTGGTCTAGTATTAAAGGATCCTTAACCAAATGGTTGAGACTTTGAACAGTTTCCTTTGGTAGTAAGTGCAGTGGAATTCCCTCAGAGGAAGAAGTTCAGTACATCTTAAAAGTTTCTAATTTTAACATCTGGTCCCACTATCTTCACCCTTCACACTTTACAAAATTCAGATGATTCAGCCAAATGATAGTGTATTATCTTTTTTATCTAAGCATAATACAGCAATTATTTGCTGTTCACCACCTAGTTTACATAGTATACTGTATGGTAAGTGTTACGAATTTATTTATTCAAATATAAGTTTCCAATTTAAATTTGGAGTGCTTTAGAACAATGCCCAGACTCTTGCAAAAATATTTAGGCCACACAAACTGCCAAGAATACGTTACTTTATTCTTATTCTAGCATAGGTTGAGCATAATTTGGGTAAAAAGGGTTTTCAATACATCTCTCAATGTTACCTCACTATTTAGTTTCAAAAACAAGTGAAAACAATTTCTGAAAAAAAAAATCTATTCCTTTTCCAGAATAAGGGGAAAAACATGTTTCTTAACATTACCGTAGATTTACAGATGGGTCCTGGCACATCTTATGCTAAAAATATGGCTGCTGACAGAGATGAAGCGACAGAATGGTTGTTTTTCATCTACACAATCCTTGAAAGGTACTTACATATGCCACCAGCTTGCAAAAGATCCTCTGTCCATTTTTAAATGGACAGTATGTTTTAAATGCCAAAAACTAGAGTCTCTCTTCTCTCCTCTACTCCTACTATGTGCATTTACACATTTTATAACCCCTTTCAGTCATTATTGTAAAAAATTCTAATCATTCCTAATGTTTGTTTCCCCAAAGCCAGTCTTTTTATTTAAGGAGTGTCAAGGTTCCAAGATTCTGCTTTCTATTTGCTCTCCTTTGAGGCAAGTTTAGAAGTAATACTTTCAGCTCAATTTCTGGAAATAAAGATGAGAATTTGTTCTCTTGATACAGCCACTGCAGACATGACAGGAGCATACACTGCATTTTTATTGTACTATATTAAATTGATGGAAGACTCAGCTTTCAGTCTACATTTGTTGCAGCTCTTATGTTTGTGATAGCTACATCATGGCAATGGCAAATCCTATATTGTACATAAGGTTTCAGCAGAGTTTACATTCATGATGTGCATTTCTTTGTTTTGTGATTTAGTCTATACACAATGTCTTTGCCCCAAAGAGTCTACAGTTACTTGGGGCTTGCAATCTAGGTGTGCCATTATAAACATCTTCCACTGTAGTTATCAGTAATGAGTAAAACTATGCGATAAAGGTAAAAACATGCAATTAAAAGGAATAACCAACATCTCCTTGGTATAATGTCATAATTTAAAAATCTGTTAAACTGCAAATGAAAACCCCAACTGTCATGCAGAGAAAATTCAATCTTCTACTTCCAGAGATACAGACTGCATATTACACATTCATCATAAGAAAATTTATTTTCCTTCATACCAGTATTTCTGAAGAACTTCTTAAAAAGGGAACTAGTGAGATATGATTTTAAATTTTAAGTTATTTATAATATATAGTGCAGCATAATTGCGTTGCTTTAAAGACAAATTATTCTTGATATTATTAAGTTCCATTATTGAATATATATACACATACACTGAGCATTTTATATACTTTTAATACATTAAACAGCCCTCAAATACTTACCAGAATTGGCAGTCTTTGATAGGACTGGAAGTGGGTCAGTGTCCTGATCAGATCTGATGAGAATGGAAACGGGAGAAGATGCAGTTATCTCTCTCAGAAGGCTGCTAACACCTTGGGTGGATTCTTTCAGCAGTGAGGTTACATTTTGTGTGGATTCTTTTAAAAGGTCAGAAACTGTAGGAGTGCATTTGCTCTGCCCATTTAAATCTTTGTTGTCAATGTTGATTGCAAAAAGAATGGAGTTTAGACCTTTCAAAAAAGAAAAACCAGAGAGCAGCACAACTTCAGGTACAGAAACAAAGATATTCCATTCTAAAACTACATAGCTAGAACTTTAGAGTCGCATGATAAAGCACTAAGATATTTTAAAAAGCCCAAAAAGATTCCAGAGCTAAATTACTTATACGAGTCTCTCATAAATTTTTTCAACATCACTTCTGTGGCCTGAAGTGATCTATTTATAGTGATCTCTTCATTTAAAAGTACAATTTTCCCACCATATATGTACTATCTAACTTTGCTGCATCCTATTGAAGCAATTAATTATTAAATTATCTGGGATGATAGCATTGCCAGCCTATATACACTAGTGTATATACACTATATACACTTAATTATATTAAGTACGCATTACTTAATATAATTAATTTGATGTTAAATTACGTTTTATTGTCATAGAGAAAGTATACTTTCCAATCATATTTACTAGTTTACATTGAGCAACAGGTGAATTTTCAGCCTCGTTGGCAGAAAAAAAGTGTACAATATTATATAGAAACTATGAAATCAAGTAAAAATGTTGCATCACATATGCTGTAAAACAAAAGAAAAATCTACTCCCCCTCTGGTACTCCTAGTACAAGAATGCATTTTAATTTCTAAGTTAAATCTTGCTATCAAAACAGTCTTTGTTCTTTTCTATTTAAGATCTACAACTCCATGGTTTACTTTTGATCATACATTACTAGAGCAAAAACTATATAAAGATGAATATTAGTATGGAAAAGTTACATCTCCCACAAACAAAATTTTGCAACCTCCCAATATTGCTACTTATAATGTACATGTACCAGTATCCTGAAGGGTGATTATAAAGAGGATGGAGATGGACTTTCCTCTGCCTTGACCAGATGACCTCATAGACTAGAGATCATCTGCTGTAGTCAATGACCTCATAAGGTTCCTTCCAGCCCTACTTTCCTATAATCCAATTATGTTTCACTATGGAATATGTTATCATGGCTGCCATAACAGCTTCCATTCACTGCATTACCAGCAAGAAATTCATTATTTTTAAAGGCACTTTTAAAAGAAATGAGTACATCTTCAAAATAGTATTGTTTGGTATTCGTTTTACCAAGTCACAACCTACCAGCTGCCATGGTTGGGATCATACTAGAACGCTCTTCGTCCATCATAAAAGACCAATCTTCATAGAAGACACTACATATTAGAAGGTGAACATAAAGCTATATCACTTCTTATCCTTTTTGCTTTTTAACATATACATTTTATTAAGAATATATAAGACTAAAATGTATATATAAACAACATATATATCGTGATAAGACAGCTGATCCAAATACATTCTAAAGTGGCCCTTTAAATCTCCTGACATGCACAGAACATGGTAATAATAAGGGAAGTTTTAGTCTATATTAAAACTAAAACAGTGGAGTCTGTTCAAACATGGGGGGGATGGGTATGACTAGGCAAGAGGGTACTGAGAACTGACTGAAGAACTCTTCAGTCTTAAAGCTTTGTTTTCTCTTTCTTTTCTAAAAAAGTATAAGCCATTCAAGATCAAGAATCCCATTGGAAAGGATATAGCAAATAATTGCACTTATTTCTCGATAAATAGCTATATTAACTAATATTGCCATATCACTTACCACTGCTTATCCATGTGCGAGTTCTCAAATAACTAAATACCAACACAATTACCAAACAATTTTGCAGCAAATTAGGAAAGATGGATACAAGCAAACAACACGGAGTTAATTCATTGCTTAAAAACTAATATCATTATCTCACATTTAACTAAAAGGAAATAAACTACTTGGTCTATTACTACAGCTTCAAACATTTTTAAATGACAGTGCTTAGTCTGCTAATGAATGCAAATTTCCTCCAATATAAAGGCACTAAATAGTTACCTAAGTCGATTTTTATCTGCAAGCAGCATATGAACGTATCTTTCCAGAGAATGCTCATTTAATGCACAGCGCAACCAGGCACGGCCTCTGCCAATATCTGTAGTAATTGTTTTTAAAGAGTAAAAACGTTGTAGTTCATGTTTATTCAAAACTTCTTTCACATAGTACCAAAACACTGGCTCTGAAAAATAGAGACACAAAAATACATTTAACTCTGTTTTACTCTCTGCCTACCAATTATTAAAGAAAATGCCACCCCCTATACCACTTGTCTAATTTCTAGTGACAGTTTTATCAGTTATTCCAAACCCTTTAACGGTGATACATGTAAACTCCCCAACCAAACCTTACCGATATTATTGCTATTCAGTTGGTCTTTAAGAAATACCTATTTCCTGCTTATGTAAACCTAATAAACTATTTCCAATGGCTGCTGTCTTATAAAACTTACCATGCTATTTTGCAGAAAAATAAAATTAGCTGTTGATTACCTTGAACTCTGGAAATTCATTTCCCAGTTTACTTTAACTTTTCAATTTAGTAGATTGCTTATTTCTGTTTAATTTCACAAAAGCTATTCACATAAGACATTTGTAATAGGAATCATCCCCACAGTATTCCATTTTCACTGCTATAATTTAAAAAGTCATCTAAGTTGCATTTAATTTACACTGAAGAAATGCAAAACTCTAGAAACTCCTGGTTCAGAGATGATGCATCCCTTAATTTACATTGTGCATTCCAAGTTTCATTTGGGAATGCATATTGATGCCTGTTGCTTCAAAGCAAATATACATTTCATGACAGGCCACATAACTCCAGCAGCCAATATTATATTCATTGCCATAAAACTTTCTATCATTTCTACACACAATCTGTGTATCACTATAAGCTATTAATATAGCATGAAATATATGTTTCTTAAAAAAAAAACAACTGAATGGCAATAGTATCAATAAAGCTTTGTTGAGGATGCTGAAGAGTTTAAATGTGTCACTACTAGAGACTACTCCTAAAGGATTTAACTAACACTGGCAATTGACAACATAGTAACAGGTGAAATTGAGTACAAGCAAGTGCAGTGAAAAAAAATGGAGAGAGAACAATTTAAACTACTCCTACACTCTGCAGTTAATTTAGAACCCATCAAGCACCTCAAAGAAATACAGGCAACTTCCTTACCAGCTCAATTAAAAAGGCGTCTGGTCAATGCACAATGGCAGTAAGAAAAAACACACTAAACAATTCAGATTCATATTAAGAGCGAACTAGAGAAAAAAATGGTACTTCTATTTTATAAGTACACAGCACATCTTCCCCTTGATCACTGCATTTAGTTCTAATAGTCCAACCAAGGACTTGGTGAAAATGGAAAAAGCTTACTTGGCACTAAAAATCATAAAAGAAAGAAAAAAAAATTGTGGGAAGAGATTAGCTACCTCAATCTTGCCCTTCCTTATCTCTTTTCCAAATCATACAGGCCTGAAATTTTAAGTAATGAATGTTATAGGAAAGGTCATCCAAGAATTCTCTTTTTGTTTCTGATAACAATGAAAAGCCTACAGACTCTTCAGCTTTGGAGCGAGATGTACAATTGAGAGCTGTAGTCAATATGCAAGTGGCGAGTTCTGTTAGTAGAAGCTGGTTCTTTTCTTTAGTTTCTCTGTTAATCTTCATTAAAAGGCATGTAAAAATTTAGACTGTATACTGCTTTAGAAACCTAAAGACATTAACAAAAAAGTAAAACCATATAACCATCGTGTGCAACTCCCACAGGATATTATGGAAAAACTTTTATAATTTAGAAAGTTATATGACTAAGAATATCTGTAGTTCTATCCATCTATTTCTTGTGCACTTACTTGGATCTGTTCCAAATTTTAACCTGTGTATCTAAGAAAATGATTGTTTTAAATGTCACATGATTTGCAACACTAAAAGGGTTTGCTTCTTTAAAGAATAGCCTTTTGTGACTGACAAAATGCAGTTG
This sequence comes from Caiman crocodilus, assembly GCA_030014935.1. Classification (NCBI taxonomy): domain Eukaryota; kingdom Metazoa; phylum Chordata; order Crocodylia; family Alligatoridae; genus Caiman; species Caiman crocodilus. The sequence goes on along the minus strand of JAGPOW010002067.1, from coordinate 216,777 downwards.
AGTTTCAAGAAGACAGAAAATTTGAAAAAGGAAGTGAAATTGTTACAGAAATAGAAAAACAACCATATTTCCTCTTATGTTCAATGTGAACATCTTCTTTTGTCTCCTGGCACTCTTTTTGTTTATAGATATTGATGGTTTTTAATAAAAAGAATGGATTTGGAGATATCAACAGCTAATACAAAATCTACGGAATCTGTCTGAAGTCTATGCACTGACAATTAAATACCGGCATTACATACTACAGTACCTCAACAACACATATTATATAAGAACATAATGAAATAAAATTAGATTTCCAAAAGCGATTGATCATTAACATAAGAGGGATCAGCCAGGCCAAAATCCCAGTTCTAAAGTTGATCATTTTCCAGAGTCCATGACTACATATGAATAAGAAGAAACAAATCAGAAAGAAAACCTATTTTATTTTTAGTAACTATAAAATATAAAAAGGAAAAACACTGAAGTTATATATGTTCAACCTAATAATGAACTACTTCACATAAATATCATTTGTATCATTTTAAAATGCCATTTTGTCCTTTTTTAGATCCAATAAATAAGCTGATACATATTATGCAACCTTAAGCAGCTGTGGCATTGTGATGCAAGTAAGTCATTCTGGAGTGATTTTTGGGGTAGACAGACATATTTTGAAGTTTGGCATCAGAAAGCAGAACTCTAGATCTTTCTGACAGGGAAAAATACAAAAGAATCTAACACATATTGATGCACTGTGGCTATCCCGTGTTTTAAATGTTTCGCTTATAATCAAACTGAAAAAAGTTTTGAGACTCTTTCCACTATTTTGACACTATAGTATCGCTGAAGAATATTTTGGCATTAAGAGCTATAGTGGTCTTTTTGCTATTCACAAAGCAGAAGAAAGTTTTGCTTTGCTTTTAACAGACATTTTGAATAAAATAAAAGTATTTTGATTTCCCCTCTTCTAAGAATAGCTACTGAAATATAGCTAAATAAAAGGGTTTTTTTTACATTAAATGTAACCGGACCCTGCAAGTTAATCTCTTTCTATAATTGATTAAGAAGGCATGTTGCAATAAGCCAAAATATAAAGCTATCAATTTCTATACTCTCTGCATGATCTTAAGGAAATCACTTGACTTCTCTGCCATGGTTCACCTATGTTTAAAGTAAATCACATAACATCCAAGAATGGATTGATGAATCATGAATTATTCTTACCAAGTATTGTTCTGAAGCATCTGAGATTATAGGAGAATATATACCAATATACAGTATTGCACAACACCTACATAGTGGAAGAAGAGGCAGGAAAGGTAATGTATGCTGGCCCAGCATAGTAACGTGGGCACAAACGTTCCACTAGCAACAAGCAACAACAGCAGTGTTTCACCAAGCGGAAGAGAGCAACAGACCTCTGCGTCTATTAAAGCTATTGTTTTAATAGCAGCATGGCAGTGGGGGGCAAGGGGGAAGGGGGAAAAGGGGTCAGATGAGAGGAATTTTCCATAGATATTTAGACTCGTTTCATAATACAGTTTTAACAAGGTTTCAAACAAATCCCGCAAAGCATCGGAAACATTTTATCCTAAAACTCTAGGAGATGCTTAAATATTGCCTGGATTCAAACTTGCACACTGATGAATGAACATCAAAGCTGAAGTCCTATTTTATTATTCATTTAACTAAAGAGAATAAAGAAATTAAACTAGGAGGTATAAACTAGAAAAGTGGCAACATTACCAATGAAGAAGCAACCTGTAACAACTGTGCATACCTGCCATGACTACATACAGCTGTAACCATGAATGCTGTTAGTTCACAAAAGCTTTAAATGAGGTTGAGAACTTTCTTTATAAATACAAGAATTAATTATTTTAAATACCATGAGGATTTTTAGAGATCTTCTAGAAGGCTTCGCTTTTCAAAGAACAGATTTTTCAAAACATATATTTTGTATTAATGTGAACAAAACTTTTAAAAAATAATATTACAGATCCCTTCCTGGCACAAACAGAGATTTCCAACTTGTCTATATTTCTTTTATTTCCTTAAGTTTCAGTTAATTTTACCTTAAAATCCTTCATCTGAACAGTATACCTCTTTTACTGTCAAATATGCTACACAGTCATCTTTGAACAAAACTGTCTCATACAGTTTTGTTAATCACAGGTGTCACCTCTTCTTATTACCGCCTTGAATACAAACCTGAATAATTTCTGAGAAAGTGGTAACTGTAAAAATGTACATCTGCATCTAGATTGAGAAACACAATCCACCAGAAAAATAAGTTTACCAGCAAACAAACACTGACGATTCCATTAACAATATATATAGTCTATCACTGTTCAATGTTGCCTGTTTGCCTCCCATGCTATATTCATGTTCTCAATTTTAACTCAGCTACCGCATGTTACTACTCATAAGTCCTGACTGTGATTTTCTCAACAACCAAAAAGATTCTTTTCTTTCTCTCCTGAAAAAAAACATTTACTAACCTATCGCCCCTATACAAAAAGATGGGACTGATGACTAGAGATGGGGGAACAAAGGATAAAGAACTGTCCCCTTAATGGCTGCCTGCTGAAAGACTGAAGGAGGGAAACTGAGGCAGAATGCCCATACAGCTCAATAGAAGGCAACAGCAGATTTAAATACTCTTGTAGTGCAAAAACTTTGCATTAGCAAATGAATTATGTTTGTATATATAGTCCAACTTTCTATGCTGTTTTGACTTTTGGATACAACTATTAAAGAGCGAAATGTAGGAAATCTGTACCAAGTTGAACAGACTAGGAAGAAAACATCAAGAAAAAAAATCCAGCAAAACCATGCCCTATTCCATATCCAATAACAAAAATTGCATTGAAATGACAAATGAAAAAATTAGATCAAGCTACAAGATAACTTATCACAGATAAGCCACACAATTATTGACAAAACTAACTGAAGGTCACAGAAAAATAAATTCCATTACATTGAAGAATGAAATTTCGAAGTATAGTACTGTTAATATATAGTATAGTATAGTTAATAGGCCAGAAAGATAAAGCCCCTTACAAATATCTTAAATTTGATATCACTTTCACAAAGACAGACAGACTCACAAACCAGCTGAGGCTAAGTAAAGTAGACATCACCTCTGAAAGCTTAATGGAGCTGAACTATCTGAGCGTTTTTGAGTGTAAGTAAGGAAAAAGGAGGAGAGGAGGATGCGAACAGCCCACCAAAAATAATCACTGCACACACACCATTAAAGAGTAGTAAATAATAAATAAACCCCTATCCAACTGAAGCCGCTTAAGATTTTTTTTAATGTATCAAGGCTTATAGCTCATGCAGATTCCTAAATATGTGTTGAATACCATACAAAAACATTAACTTAAGAACAAATTCATACATGACTGTGAATTAAATGAAAGCATTATAAATTCAATGGCACAATTACACAGTGTTTTGCAATATCAACTATCACAAAATAAGAGTACTCAAAAATTTTACATCATATATTTGCATGGACTGTGTATTTTTGTAGACAGCATTAACATTGGGGGCCAAGAAACTGAGAGATTAAAGTAAATAGGTATTTTGTTTTGCTTCTTTAAATGGATAACTTCTAGGCAGTTTTATATGGTGTATAATCATTTTTCATGAAAATGAGTACCAGCAAGCACCAAACAATTATCAACACCACCTAGGATTTTAAAACTATTTTAAGATATTTAATATCAACATTCTTCAGCATTAACACTCTTAACATAATACATAAAAATGAATTAAGGACCATTTTGATATTATAATGAGGCTTCAGTTGTTAAATGTGCTAAAATTGCTTAGTTAGATTTGTTTTCTTAAATCCAAAAATTAGAGGTTATATCAGCTGCCTACACATACTAAGTAGGAATGTTTTGACATTTTCAATAGACTTGTTGGAACAGCGCATTACCCGTTTCAGTTTTACTGGAGAAGCCTGCTGCCTGTTTGATCGCTGCTGCTGTTAATGCTAATCCACGACTCCTCTTCAAACCATGCTGAAACACAGCTTCAAACTGAGCACATAGGCAAGTCACTCTGCAACAGAATAAATTACTCAGGATAACTAATCATGTTTATTACTCTTTTCATGTACTATGTTTCAATGTTATAGACTCAGACATGCAGAAAAAGTGAAAATGGACATAGAAAACTGCCAGTTAGACAATTAAATAATATATATTAAGAAATACCCTTTTACTTTAATTAAATCTCTTATGTTTTGAAAACTCTATATAATCAATTCATATCCACTATGTCGAAATTACTACTTAGAGCAATGGTGCTCAACCTATCCAGCCATGTGGACTGAGGAAGTGATGCAGGGTTGGTTTGCAGGCTGGATCCCCTACAAGAGATCGGTTTGTAGCACACCCCCTGTTCAGGCCAAAACTCACATGCCTTACTCTGCATACCAACACAACCCCAGGCACTAGATTAAGTCACAGCATGACCCCGCATGCCAGTGTGACTCCATGCACTAGATCACAAGATTCCAACGTACAGTGGCCCCATCCAGCGCATGGGACCATGTTATCCAAACCACAGGGTACCCCATGGGTCCAGAAATTTGACAGCGGGAGAACAGCGGTGACACTAATTGCTGCAGCTCTGGAAGCAATTAATGCTGCTAGAGTTCCCCTGATGCTAGACTTCCAGACCTTTGATGAGCTTTATGAGCCAGCTGACATGGCTACACAGGCCGGAAGTTGAGCACCACTGATTTAGAACGAGAGAACAACTGTTAGAGAGAATTAACAGCCAATTTAAAAACTACTAATCCTTTTGCATTGGAATGCTAGTCTTATCCGATTCATTTAATCTCCATTTGCATACTCTGTATTTTCTCAAATACAACATTCACATTTTCCCCACAGAACCAGGTCCCCCCGTATTAGGATGTGTGTTTTAAAGAGGAAAGCTGTTTTCTTCAATGCTAGATATTGTGCCTGCTATGCAGCTCCCAAGCTGGCTGCCACCTGTGTCTGCTTAGCAAACTGAAGGGGCAGAATCTTGCATTAACCCTTCCACAGCCACAGTGATTGGCTAAGCACTGCAAAAGGGGTGTGTCTGTTGAAGCACTATAAAATGGACATCTAGAAACAACTGTACATCAGGGCTGTACAACTTCCAAGCTAGTGGGCACCACACACCAAGATGGCTATACACCTGGGAACCACAAGCCTGACTCTCCACCACTGTGCAGGCTGCCTGATGCCTCCCTAGGGAGCCAGGCTTTCTCCCAGCTGTGCATGCCATGCAGGCAGCACCCCTCATCTCCACAACACAGGCAGCCTGGTTCCTCCCTGCAAATGTGCAGCACCCATGCCCCTCTCTCCTGGCCACCCACACAGCCACCTGCAGGGCAGGCAGCCTGGTTCTCTTTTTTGCCACAAGCACAGAATATGCACTTGCTCTTGTCCCGCAGCCAGGAGGGGGCTCAACTGGTGGGAATGGGGAGTAGCAGCCAGGTAGAAACCCATGGGCCACATACTGACCCTCTGAGGGCTGCATGCAGCACTGGGCTTCTAGCTGCACAGTCTCGCTCTAAATATAAAGCAAAAGCGGGGGGGGGGGGGGGGGGGGGGGGGGGGGGGGGGGGGGGGGGGGGGGGGGGGGGGGGGGGGGGGGGGGGGGGGGGGGGGGGGGGGGGGGGGGGGTTACTACAGAACAGGAAGTGCATCTACACATGCAATTAATGTGCATGAAGAAACTCCAGAACTTATGGCTCCACAGTTTCTTCATGAGCAGTATACTGAGCTGGGTCAGAAAAGCCCCAGCTGGCAGGTGGTACGGGAGTCAGCCTGCCAGCCCAGGGCTGTTCCAACCTGGCTCAATGTGCTGCTCAGCGCTGACTGGAGCATGAGGGAGCTTCACTCTACAAGCTAACTGGAAGGCAGCCCCCACACTAAAGCACTTGCCAGCTGGGGCAGCATCTACATGTGCACTGCTGCAGAGTTTTTTTTATTCCACAGCTGGATAGTACTTGTACTTACAAGTACTATCCTGAGGTGCCTCTACACATGACAGGGATTTAGCCCTCAGGGTTTTGTTCTATACCCACAAATTGAAATGGTGAGTTTTTAATTGAAACCCATCATTTCAATGTTTCTGTCATGTTACAGTGAGGGGCCCCAATTTTTTTATTTTTTTTTTTGGAGCTGGAGCAAGCTGCTGGCAAGCTGAGCAGCCCCTGAGCTGCAGGAGGCCCTGGTCCTTCCCTCCACAATGGCAGTGCACCCCCAGCTCGAGGGCAACACCCAGCCTGATCCAACTGTTCGCCGAGCTACCCAAGGAGCAGCACCCAGTGCAGGGGGTGGGGCTCAGGGAACAGCTGGATCAGGCCAGGTGCTGCCTCCAAACTGGGGCAGCACTCAGCCCACTAGCAGCCCCCTCCGGGGAAGCTCTGTGGGGAGCCACCACTGCAGAGGGAAGGACCAGGGCCCACTGCAGATCAGGGACACTCAGCCCACCAGCAGCTCACCCCCTGGCTGCTGAAGAGGTAGGCAGGCTCTGTGGAGGGAAAAAAAAAGGATTGGGCCCATCACTACTTCTGCCTTCAGCAGGCAAGGGGCCCAATCTTCATTTTCAACAGAGCCTGCCCACCTCTTCCATGTCCAGGGAGCAAGCTGATAGCTGCAATGCATTACTGCAAGCTGAACTACATCCAGATGTAGTTTAATTGCAAAGATGCAAACTCATCTAAAATCCCCCAAACTGGTGCATGTGTAATGAGTGACACCATTAAGCCACACTAATGACATTTTTGTCATGTATGCATTGCGGTAACCATAATGCATACAAGCACCTCTGCTACAGAATAAATTAGTCTGGCGTAATGGTAATACAAATGTAGATGCACAACATCTACTGTACAGCTAAGAAGTCAACTGCACAGTAAACATTTTGTGTAGACACACCGAGATTCGCAACCAGGGTCCAATGGCATTGAGATCCTTCCAAGATTGCTGCAGGGTATTGCACAAAGTTAGCATTATTAGGTGTGCAAACCTTATTCAAAAGATGAATTCATATATTTCAAAAAGGAATCCACAGCACTACATCTATTCTGATCTTTAGTGATCCGAGTTCTTAGCTCTATTATTTTTCTACAGTCAAAAATAAGTGAAAAATTAAGAGCTGGCATTTTTTGAGGGGTATCTCAGGTCTAATGAGGGGTGCCTAGTGTCTAAAAAGGTTGACAACCACTGATATAGGGGATATTATAGCCCAGGCTCTGGCCTAAGAATGGAAGAACTGCATGGTAGAACATCCATGCTCCAAAACCTGAAGCTGTAAATTCAGGGAGACCACAAAGAAGAAATAGATGCAGCCTGGCTGCCAGCTATGACAGAAGACTGTTTAGTTTTGTTTTATTTTTTGGGTTGTGTTTTGGTTTTTTTAAACAAACGGTATTTTTCTATCAGCTATTTTAAAAAAAATCTGAATGTCAAAATATGTATCATATTATTCAAAACATTCTGAATGGAATTGTGAAAATAGCTGTGAACAATTTCATGTTTTATTAGAGCCAACTGCTACGGTCAAGAGGAAATGCCAACAAACACATTTGACCAAAAGAACCCATGCGATTCTTGCAGTCAGAAAGAACAGAAAAATTAAGAGTCTAGCTCCCATGATAAAGAGATGTCAATCAAGCTATTAACATTCCAGATACAAATAGAATGAAAGCAAAACCACTAAGTACAAAGCATTAAAAAGAAACTTTCCAAAAGCAAATGGAAATTATTTTATTAGCTACAGAAACAAATTCCTACTTGTCATCTATGGGAAGGTGGCTTTATACAAAAGATAACTTAGCCACTAAAATGGAAAATAATGTAATGACGTGTTTTCAATAGCGCGCAACAGATATGCTCATAGCAATGAGTGTGTTGTAAGAACTTGGACAAAGCAACAACAAGGCCCTTGTGGGTTAGACACTGCAGAACTGAAAATAATTAAAACAACCCAGCTTTGGTAAAAGCTCAAAAAATACTATACTATAGTAACTAGTAAAATATCTAGTCGTAAACTAAAGCCCTTGACAGATTGTGGAAGTTGAAGACTTGCTAACACCTCCAAAAATCATGAGCTCCAACTCTTACTGGAAAACCAAGCACTGGAAAATTCTGTTCACGACATTTCCATTTCTTGTTAAAGCCTTAAATGCCAAATACTACGTTACTGACTAAGATGACTAGTCTGCCTGACTAAAAGGAATATTTGTGTGTAAACTGTACTATATTTGGTTCAATATAATATTCAGTGCCAACTGCCTGTTTGTCAATAAACAAATTCTAAAAAGGGACAACTCAAATTGCTAAAACATTTCAGTAACTGAACAACATGACAAAAGGTGTTTCTTTAGTGTTAGTGTGATGTAGTAGCCAGAGTGATCCAGAAATTTGGTGAGAGGCAAGAATTTTTGTGGATGATATCTTTTATTGGGCCAATTACATGACTGGGATAAAGTTAGACAAGCTTTAGACTGGTCACAAAAATCTTACTTTTCTTTAGAAGTTTTTGCTTGACATCTACAGAAACCCATGTCCATTTTAACAGTATACATAAGCAAACATTGCCTTCCTCCATGACTGTACAAAGGACATGGAAAAGGTGGGACACACACACACACACAAAAAAAAAAAAAAAACTACAGGAAAAATAGAGCCATAGTTTTTCTCTTTGGAGTTTCATTTTCCCAATTCTTAAGTAAGGAACTCAGGAGGAGCAACAAAACACTATATTAGTCTCCATCAGTTCTCATTAACAGTTATTCAAGTAAAGCCCACAAACCTGTTACCTAAGCCATAACCGAGCTGATCAGCTGGAATTAACAGGGTCTAAATGAAAATTTCCACTCTGAATTTGTATTACTTAGAAGAGATGCATTATAGAATAAGGCGAGAGAAACCAGTCACTTGCAGGTAGAACACTGGGAGTGAAAAATCCACCTGGCTCTAATTCGTTGTTTTTTTAAAAGAAGAAGAAACACAACAGAAAACAAAACAGACGTAGGGCATTGTCTAAGCTAAAGGGCCCTGGGCCCACACTCCAGAATTCAGCGTTGATCCTGCAAACACTTAAGCACATGGGCGGCCCCTTCATCTGGAACGCTGCATGCACAAGCAGAAAGAATGCAACCAACCGTTTCTTGTGGCTGAAGTTACGTAAGTAAGGATTTCTTTGCAAAAGGGCCAAACATTTTCCTATGGTGAACTCCATGTAAGCAGGACATGCAGTTTAACCTTCTAAAAGCTTTTTCTGTTGTTGATGTTATTTTTATTATTATATTTTTTTTACCTGCTATCAGAATCTGAAGCAATTTCTTTTCTTCCTCCAAACCGGATTTGACACTGTAACAAACAGGTTTAAAAGGATACCGTCAATATTAAGAATCTGAAGATTCTGAAGCATTTTAAAACAAAAGAAATCAAAAATTCAGTCACCTAAGACAAGCAGGAAAGATGTACAAATTAAGGTGGCTGCCTATTACTAAAAGGAACCTGAATTTTATTTTCATATTTATACTATCTAACAAAACTATCATCACAGCACAAAAAGATTCTTGCTGACCAGAACAATCTATGTAAGGGGCTCTTGGCAAGGCAACAGCAAAGACAAAAGACAACTAAAGTATTACTGGGTTTGGGACTTTCCATACGTACACGTCCTTGCAACAAAAATTGATCGGGTGGAAATTTGTACTCAGTAAGTAACTAATATATTCACAGCTTACATTGCCACTTACAGGTCTTTTAAAATTATTGTCCTTCAAAAATAAAAAGAAATTAAATTAATTAATTGAGAAATTAATTGAGAAATTAAACAGATTTAAGTTTTTCAAAAAAATATTTTGAAAAAACAAATTTTAATCGTTTTAAAACTTCTTTGTGAACTTGGCTAAGAAATCAATTTTCCTCAAACTAGTTTCACCAGTATGCCTGTGTTATCCAGATCTATTTCCACTTAGAACTTGTGGCCTGAATTTACACACACCTACTTTCAGAAACAATGTTTATAAGCACCGTTTTGTATGGTGCATTATAAAAAGACAAAAGCTGCCAAATAATGACAAGTTATGGACTGAGGAAAAAGCTCATCTTTGTCAATATTAACACCTCTTCAATATTAAGGGGTATGGAGATCATCAAAAAACAAACCAGCACACTTTCTCTGCTTTCTTCCTCAAATTCTGGATTAATGTAGCTAAGAAATAAAAGATTTTATTCTAAACTTTTAAAATATTTTACATTATTTTCTGGCCTTAAAAATCTTTAAAAGGTTTGGCTGTATACCTTCTGGGTGGACAAAAGACCCTTTCTGGTTTAGGAAAAAAGGTACATCTTCAACATTTTTACTAACATTGTACTGTAAAAAATGCAAGGCGTAATTGCAACACATGCCAACACACTCAGGAGGAGTCCCGGGGGTTTACCTTAGACAGTCAACATGCACAGTGATAACCTGCCTTGTTCTCCAGTAAACTTTCAAACATGTTACACTACGTGTTATTTTTCATTGCAGAGAACTAACTTAAGGAGGCAAGACTCTCTCTACATTTGTTGCAGAGAGGAAAAGACAATGATAAATTTTGCAGGTGTGGCCAACTCAGCATTTATACTGAGAAAAAAAAAAAAGCTTTCAAAATTTAGGCAGACTTATCGTTGCTGTTTTCATTTCTTACCTGCTTAACTGCATCCAGTAACCGCTCTAGAAGAAACTGTCTTTTGGCATCATTGTTCTGTGATCCTAAAATTCAATAAAGCTCCATTATTAATTTTAAGCTAATATAGTTTAATAAGAATATATTAGGCTTAATTCGGCTGCACCTGAACTCTTTCCTCACATACATTACAGAGCCAACGGAGACCAGCAGAACTACTTGTCAGAGTAAAATGGTGCCGAAGCAAAGCTTGTTTTACTTTTTCACATAGCCTTTATCTAATATGCAGAAGCAATATTAAAACAGTACCGTGCAGTTTAATTGTAGTAAATCATTCTTCTTGAAGAATGGAGAAATATTAAACTAGAGCTTTTAAAATATTACCATGAACACATTCTTCTCGATCATTAACACCAATCAAGCAAAGTTCGTTAATAAGCAAAGCACGGCACACAAACACTGTTACTCACTCACAACATTTAACTTTGTTATCTGTACCACTTCAACAATATGTGGTGTCAGTTCTTCACGCTCTGCTTGCTTAAAAATCTTTCATGAACATCTGTGGCTTCATATAACGTGTGCAGCTTAATTATCCTATATCGCCATGCACCATTTACCCATTCATCTTAAAAACATTGCCCCCTGCTTCAAATGTGTCAGGACTTGGGCATACAATGGTCTAGCTCATTTTTCCCATGGAACATTCTATTTCCTGCAAAATTCTGAGATTTGTATCAGAATTCTAAATAGGTACACTTCCCTAACTGCTACCCATCACACATTCAAGGAACTGGAGAAGAAAGGACAGTGGAAAAATATTTGCCACTTTCTCTCGAAGCCTCTACTCCTGGACCACTATAGAATCTCACAGATATATTATTCATGCACAAAGCAGATACAAAAAAAATCTGCTGTGATAAAGATATTCTTCTTCTACAGAACTTTAAAATTACTGGACAATAGTTAGACTAAGAGCATTCCCATGTGAATTCCAAGCAAAAGAAAACAGGTCACAAAATAGATATCATTAACCAAATGTCTGTCAGCTAACTATGTAAAATCCTCAGTGTTACATTTTCCATTATTAAATTTGCAGAGGTCATTCAAAAAAGTTAAATTTCAAGTCAGGATTGCCCAACTTCTAAGCAGCCAGAGACTGCAAGTCACAGTTTATGTGCCAGCAGGCGCCATGGCCCCCAGGGCTACACACCATGTAAGCCCCCACCTGCTGCCCCATGACACACAACCCTTATCCCCTCCTCACTGCATCATGCCTCACAAGCATGTTTGTCTCCATTCCCAGGTCCCCCACTGAACTGTACCATGCAGGTATCCCATGCCACCAAGTGGTTCCCCCAGCCACACAGGCTGTGCTATGCCCCCCCACCATGCCTACCCCCAGCACTGGCTCAGGGGCAAGAAGCAGAAGCTAAAGGAGGGAGATGGAACCCAGGGACCCCAGCTGCTGCAGCCGGAGTAATGAGAAGGTCAGGCAGGAGTCTGGGGACTGCAAAGCAAAACCTCCAAAGCTGTACACAGTCCACAAGGTGGACAGCACTGCTTTATATTATAACCATTCAATCAGGCTGCATGGTCCACAGAGGTAGGTTTGGTTGGTGCTGGTGGTTTTTAATTGGTTAGATGGGATGAGACGCAAACAGTTCTAAATAAGAGCCAAATTTTACATACAGGAGGATTAATTATCTAAGCTAGGTAGGATCAAAAATTATTCATGAGGTCAAATTGTTTGATTACAAAACATATAATAAACTCTGACACCATTCTCTAAAGCAAGTTTGGTAAGAAATTTGCCTTTTTCAGTTTGTTGATTATTCCATTTTTTTCCTGGTCATTAAAATAATTCTCTCTTTTATTCACCACTGCTTTTACTTGAACCACATACCAAGCAGTTGGTGGCACATCCTGTATTTGGATAATTAATGCTCTAGAGTAAAACTAATTACCTTGTAAGCTTCATCAAGCATTTATGCCAAATGCACGTTAGCCTTGACCTGTACAATCCTTATTATTCCAACCTCGAGTCACTTCAGAGATTATAACTTAGCTAAAATTACATGATGTTCATGATTGTATTTAAATTTCTAAAAACAAAGGGCTACATAGTTAGCTGTAGCTCTTGACGCTTTACAGCCAATCACGTAAGATTATACAAGAGAAGTGTTCAATTCACACTAAACTCTTGGCAAATCCAAACATAAACCAAACCACAAATACCCCTGCTGGTTCAGACTCAGTCTCTCTATAATCCCACCCTTTCCAAATACCTGGAAAAATTGGTCATAACTGCTATGTTTATCTTAAGGTTAAACAAAAAAACAGAACTTAACGCCAATAATTTGAAGCTTTTTTCAGGTTAGTAGCCAGGAATTTCACATGTTGACTGGCCCTCAATCAGATAAAAATAAATTCTATATCATGTGAGCTACGCAGTAAAAGGGGGTCTCTGATGTCCAATACACAAATCCATACTACTGCCACAATTATATCTAATAACTTTAAAACTTAGAAATCAACAGATATACAATATTCTTCAGAAAAGGTCCTTGTTACTATAATGAATACGCTAAGAATTCAATTGCATGATACTAAATGGCTTCTATTTCACATCCATATTATACAGACTATATCCATATGACAGTTGAAATTGTACTAACAATCATAACTTCACATGCCTATCGCTATCAATTTCCATGACTACTCTGGATGACTTCCCACCAAGATCAATGCTCTGAATCATACGTCGTCTGGCTAGTCCTACTTAAAAAAAAATCCGTTCCTAATGATCACATGAACTGTGCTACTGTTGCATTCAGACGGTAGGCTCTGTAAGGGAACAAGGACCACTTACAAAACCCTATTTTTATATTATGTGTTCCCTCAAGCATTTTTAAAAGAAAACTTAAAGCTTTAAGTTATTGGGTATTTAAATGAGGAGCCCTTTCTAATGTCTACAACTTGCAACATAAGATATCCAAAAATCAACATTAGTCAGTCCAATTTAAATCTGAACGGAATAAAATGCAAAGTAAAGCACTTTTCAGTTTTTTTTATAAGACTAGTGGCCTGTAATTTGCTTTTAGAAATTTATTTTTTATCCCACATCCCTTTAAAGAAAATAAGCAAATAAATATCTATCAACACAAAGTAGTCTTTACTAGCCTTAGTTAATTATGATGATCCTTTAAAATCCTAGGCAAGTCTTAAAAACACTATATTTAAAGCCAGTTTAGTTTCTTCTACAATTTCTTTTTTTAAAAAAAAAGGATGTCTGCAGGATAACAATCGCTGAGTGTGTACAGAAGTGCTCCATGCACATTTTACAATGCTGTAATTTAGAGCATTTTTATAGCACTATAAAGTTACACAACAGAAGTGCAATATTTGGTGTACAGAAGTTATTTAAAGCACTGTAGATTGCTGAAATGCTGTAAAATATAATGCTTCAAATTTAATACCTCATTTAACAAAGGTTAATTTAAAGCACTGTACCCATTTTTACAGCGGTGTAAAGCTGTGCACTTCTGTTAAGTCATGGAAATAAAGCGCTTTAAATGGCAAATAAGCAACTTCTGTACACACCCTTTGTTGCTCCTAGTTTCATCTGTCCCTAGTGCTTTTATTCAAAGTCTTCATCTTCAGTAATATCACAACTGGTTGTTGTAAAGAAGAATGTGAAAACAGAAAGTAAATGAAGACTTTAATCAAGAAATCAATAGTAGGAGTAGTTCAGTCTGGAAGCAGCACCTGTCATTCTTTTGTTCAAAGCGTCACTAGTAAAAACATAAATAAGTCATATAAGCAAAACTTTCCAATTAAAAGGGCAAATCTGCATCAGATATGTATGTTCACCCACTACTCTGCCACTAACAAGAGTTGCACAACTCTATCTGAGGACAGAAACAGATCCAGAAAATGTTCAAGGACTTCCAGGAGGTATCAGCAGTTCTTAAATAAGTCTATCACCCATAAAAACAAAACAAAGACATTTCCTGCTGTGAAAACAAAGCTTGACTGGAGACATAAATAAAGGAAGAGGTACACTTCATATGCTCAGGTCACAACAACCATTTCCAGCATAAAAGTTTTTACAACGAATGTGGGTTATCTTCACAAGTGGATCATAGACAGTTGGTTTTCTAGGAGGAATATAAATGCAAAAGGTACACTAGTTTTCAGATGAGTTATTCCAGATGAGTTTCCTGCAGGCAGGAAAATGGAAGAAAAGACATGGTTTGTAAAATGTAAGGGAATGTCAAGGCCAGCACCACTAAAAGAAAAAAATAAAATGAAAGACAACATGTCCTAACCCACTAGCAAATTAGGATGGGTTCAGAAATGACTAATTTAGAGGGATCTATTGTATTCGATTTCACAGTTTACACGTGGCTAATATTATGCAACTGGCTGGTCCTAAGCCGAGTAAAAGGACTCCTCTGAAAATTCAAAACAGCAGTAAGTAACCTTATAGCAACACACACATACATGTGCATGCACACACAAGGCATACACAATGCAAAAAAATTATTGAGGAAAGAAGATTATATTTAGAATGTGTTAAAAAAGGAAGTCCAGGCAGAAATCTAAAAAAGATTGTGAAAATATGAGTTAAACTTAGCAAAAACTGAAACATTTAAAAGAGACTCTGTCCACTAAAAGCTAGTTTAAAAAGAGAGAGAAAGAGAGAGAGAGAGAGACAGAAAATATCAAAATTAGCTTCAGGTACTGCACCTGCCTTCAATTCAACACTCTTGTGGTTTTACAGTGACATTCTTATTTTTAAAATGTTTTTTCTCTCCATACTGGGTAAAAGACCCACTTTTACAACATAGGAAACTTACTGTTTAGAGTAGAGGAAAAAGTGTTTTCAAATCATTCTTTTCAGCTAAAGAAGATTTTTTTAAGTTTTTTTAAAAGTATAGCTGTCTTAAGCAGTATTTATAGCAACTATAAACTAATTCAGCCAAAATTCTGGTTTTTTAAAAATTTTAACTCACCCTAATGTAGGGGTTGGCAAAATATAGCCCACGGGCTTGGTCTGGCCTGCCAACTGATTTTATCTGACCCACAGATGGATGGTCCGGGCAGTGACACTGCGCAACAGGCCCTGGGCGAGACACGCTCAGGCCCTGGCCTCTGCTGGTGGGCAGTCTGGGTGGCAGCAGTGGCTCCAACGTCTGGTGATACGACCAGGGACAATGGGCAGAAACAGCCCTGCCTGCCTGCCTGCCTGCCCAGCACTGCACCGTGGCCTAGAAGACAAGAGTCCAGTCCACCCAGGACCTGCAGGGCCAGACCCTACTGCCCAAGCACTGCAGAGGACATGGGGCAGAAGCAACCCCGCCCACCTGCCCAGCACTGCACAGTGCCAGCAAAGGCCAAAGCTACCACCTGTGCCTCCTGACAGCAGAGGTAGGGACCCAAGCGCAGCTCACCCGGGGCCTGCCACGTGGTCCCAGGCAGACAGGCAGGGCTGCTGACACATGCCAGCACATGGAACTCCCTCCCTGCACAGATCCCAGGAGCCCTGATGGCAGACAGAAGGGGTCTGCTTCTGCCCACCATCTCCTGCAGTGCCTGGAAAATGCAGTCTGCCCCATAAGCGAGCTGCACGGAGGCCCCAAGCTCTGCTGGCAGGGAGTGCCCATAGTTTGGGGGCCAGACTGCATCTCCCAGGCACTGCAGAGGATGCTAAACAGAAACATCCCCTTCTGCCTGCCATCAGGGCTCCTGGGATCTGTACAGGGAGGGGGATGCCCATGCGTTCATGCACCAGGAGCCCTGATGATGGGGCAGAATGGGACAGCACAGAAGCCTGCAGCCAGGCTCTACCCTGTGTTCCCCCCAGCTGTGGATGTAGCTGGTAGGTGCCAGATCTGGGTACACAGGGCAGGCTGGGGCTGGGGAGCGTGCACATGTACACACATGTGACCCTTAACACACCAAAAATCATTAAGTCACCCTTCCAGCCCCACTGATTGCCCACCCCTGCCCTAATGTATCTGTTATACTACAGCGTGTATAAGAATAATCCTATCATGTTTTAAAGGTCTGCTTTCAAAAATCTGCATTTGAATTCAGTGTTCAATAGCACTGGCTTGAGGAAGAGTGCCATGAAAACCGCTTGTGTGCAACTCTTTCGGAGTTCTTTTTTGACATCCCATACTCCTCTTGTTCAGAGGCAATCATAGCAAAATCAAATAAAGATTAAAATGAAATCATTAAATTTATATTTCCTGGTTATCTAAATCAGGAAGTCATCCAAGAAGTAAGTGGAAAGTTAAATATCTCCCTAAGTTATGCAACGACTTAAAATCATGTACTGCCGTGCACCTTTCAATATGAGGTTAGACAGACACATATCAGAATCTAATTTAACCATACAAAAACTTATCACTGAAGCCTGCAGTTTTTAAGCCCTTTTTGCCAACCTCCCTCTGTATCTAAAATTATATTATACCCCACAGCTTGTACTATTTTCACTGAAGTGTTCCCCCGTCATGCAAAAGATACCTCCAATTCCATGTTAAGAAAACAAATCTGCCATACAATACCTTCCAGTTTGTATGCAGATTGGCATATAAACTCTAGTAATTACAATTCATCAAGGTTAGCATATTTAGCAAACTGAACAAAAAAATCCACAATGACTCCATTCCTGGAAATCGTGCCTCCATTAGAAAGGGAGATCTTTAAGACTCAAAGTACAATTTACAAATATCCATGGTTTTAACAATATAAAACATTTCTGTTCATGATGTAGAAATGGTTAAGGCTAAATTTTAAGATTTTTTTTGACTAGTTGCTGATGCTGGTGTTCAGCCCAGAAAGGACCTAGTTAATGCTGACAACCTCAAATTTAAACCTCTTATTCCACCTGAAACCGGCATGAATGACAAAGTCCTCCTACTCTGTTGTATGAAGCCAAGACTTCACATATCCATAAACTCAACTATTCAGAAGAGAGCAATGCTGCTGTCTAGTTAAAATTGGTGGAAACCTCAAGCAGACCAAGGCAAGAAAGGTAAATTTAAGGACAGTCAAACACTTGATCCATCATCCTGGTTCATATAATTTTATGCATATCCCAAACCCCACCTGGGGTGATCATAGGGTTGAAGTTTTACCTGAAAAACAGATTTAGACCTTCATGGACCAAAGACTAACTTTGTATTCAGTGGCAAAAGTTCAAGCTTAACATTTTTTATGGTCCAACAACAGGCTCCAGCATTACCTGTATCCCACACAAGATTAACACTAACAAATCAGTCTCTTCTCCTTTCAGGAGGAAACTCAGATGCTGTTTTTTGAAGGCTACATAAACAAAGCAGAGAAAATGCAACTAACATGTTTTCACTTTCCCTTACTGACCAGTTTCTCTTTCGCAACCTTTGCCTTTCATGGGCTGCCTCAGTTAACCCTGTCACAGGGCTGCCGGTTGCAGCCGCGCTGATCCAAGGGCACGGGCGGGAGAGGCTCCTGGCCTAAGTGTGCTCTCTTTTATTGGACCAACTAGAAGACGGGGCTCTTTGCAAGCTTTCGGGCACAAACACCGTCCTTCAGGCACCGGGAAGCTCGGTTAACCGTGAGCTGTTATATCACCTTCCCACAGCACCTCTCAACAGCTTTAATGGGTGAAGTAGGACCAGGGAACGGGGCCGGGGCCGAAGTCGGGGTCTGCCCCCCACCCCTGCCCTGCTGCCGGCAGCCCCGAGGCCGCCTGGGACGGGGGTGGCTTTGCTCGGCGGGACGAGCTTTACTGGCTCCCGTCGGCATTTCACGGCTGAAAGAAGAGCCGCTCCCGCTCCAGCAGTGCTGGGGCTCGGAGGCCGGTGCCAGGCGGCCGGGCGGGGCCCATCGGAAGACGAGGCCAAGCCGGTGCCGCCAGGCTCCGGCTGCAATCAGGCACCGGGGCCGGGGCTCGGGCATGTCCGGAGCGCGCTGGTCGCGGCGCGGGTGCAGCCCCGGCCGTGCGACCTCCCCGGGACCGCGGGGCAGGCGGCGCCGCGGGCACTCACCGCTCATGGCGCCGCCGGGACGGGCCACCCGAGTCCCGCCGCGACGGCTGCAGGCGGCGGCGCCCCGACACCGCCCCGGAAGTGAGGCTGGCCGCCCCGGAAGGTAAACACCGCTCACCAGCTGGGAGGCGCCTGCTCCCCTCAGGGGCGTATCCGGGTGCCGCTGCTGTCCGAGACCGGGGTTGCCAATGCCGGTCCGCCTGCAGTGTCCGGGAAGGAGCCGTACATCTCCAGGGACGCTGAGAGCAGCGCTAGGGCGGCTGTTAAAATAAGCTATCAGTGTTGAATCCGATGCATACAGGAGTCCAGTGGATATTTTTTAAATGTAATAGTCTTATGTTTGCCTTCCTGATGTGAAGTCATTCATGTCATGACGTCGTGTGATGAAACCTCCCGAAATAGATTCAGAGTTGGCAGCCCTGCCCGGGGCACGGACGGACCGGGTGCCTCGGCCATGAACCACTGGTGCCTCCTGAGATGGGAGCGCCATGGCAGGGAGAGGCTGCAGACGTCGGCGGTGGCAAGCGAGGACGGAGGTGGGCGGATGAGAACGGGATGGAATTCAGTGCAGACAAGTGCAAGGGGCTGCATCTAGGGAGAAGGAGCCAGCAGCACACCTACGGGCTGGGGAGCACCCTTCTTGTCAACAAAGAGGCAGAAAGGGATCTTGGAGTCATCGTTGACTCCAGGATGAGCATGAGCTGCTAATGTGAGGAAGCACTCAGTAAGGTTAACCACACCTTGTCCTGCATCTACAGATGCATCTCAAGCAGGTCCAAGGAGGTGATCCTTCCCCTCTGTGCAGCGCTGGTCAGGCCACAGTTGGAGTACTGCGTCCAGTTCTGGGCACCACACTTCAAGAGGGATGTGGCTACTGTTGAGAGGGTCCAGAGGAGGGCCACTGACATGGTCAAGGGGCAGCGGGGCAGGCCCTATGAGGAGAGGCTAAAAGGCCTGAACCTGTTCAGCCTCCACAAGAGAAGGCTAAGAGGGGATCTGGTGGCCGTTTACAAACTCACCAGAGGGGACCAGCAGGAACTGGAGGAGGCTGTGTTCCCCAAAGGCACCACCTGGGTTACTAGGAATAATGGCCACAAATTGTTAGAGAGAAAGTTCAGGCTAGACATCAGAAGACATTACTTTACAGTTAAGGCTGTCAGGCTCTGGAATGGGCTTCCAAGGGAGGTGGTGCTCTCTCCTACATTGGGGGTCTTCAAGAGGAAGCAACAGATATTTGGCTGGGGTGATATGACCCCAGGACCCGTTCCTGCCCAGGGCAAAGGGTCAGACATGATGATCTGTTTAGGTCCCTTCCGACCCTAAGTGCTATGATACTATGACTGCCTGCAGATGCCGGTGTCGGAAAGCAGGGACCACCCACAGGCATCGGTGTCGTCAGCAGCATGCAAGGACCACCTGCAGATGCTGGTGTTTGTGTCAACAGCAGCAAGCAAGGACCACCCGCAGACTTCGGTGTCAGTAGCAAGAAACAGCAAGTGATGACTGCCCACAGATGCCAACGTTGGTGTCAGCAAGCAGGGACCACCTGCAGACACCAGAGGCGGTGTTGGCAGTGAGGGGGAAAGAGGCAGCGAGTGGCGTCTGCCCGCAGAAGCTGAGGGCAGCTTCAGCAGCGGCCAGTCTTAAGGGAGACACATGCCCCCCCACATTCCCCCTGCACATCACATATGCTCTTGGCTCACACAAGTTGTGACCAGGTGCCTCAGGTGAGGAAAGAATGGGAACCACTGTCCTAGAAACATCAGTCATGAATGCTGGCAACTGACTTCCACCTGGGCATATGCGGCAAGAAACAACCTTCCCTTCACTGGTTCTTTGTGTAAGAGTTGTTTCAAATCTAAGATCTGCACCTTCAAGAAAAGAAAGAGAAGAAACCCCACCTGTCAGGGCAAAATGAACAGAATTTGGGCACAAAATGAGAATAAAAATCTAAACTTCTGTGTCATGAAATAGGAACAGTGCACCAATGTCTCTGAGGGCTGGGAAAGCTAGTTGACAAAATAATCAAAGGCAACGTTCTTCATATTAATGAACTCAGCTGAGGGTTACAACCATCTCTGGATGCAAGGACGTGTATCCGGGCAAGGTCCAATGCAAGACTGAAAATCAATTCAGCTGTAGTCACAGAAACATTTATAGAAGGTATCTGGGGACATGGACCATCACAGTGAAGTCTTGGGCCATGACTAGGGCTCTTAAGTTAGTACCAGTCATACAAATAATAGTGCTTTAAGCGCTATATAAACTTAGGCCAAAGTCTTCAGACTAGTGTAGCTAAAGTCAGGCAACTGACTCCACAATGAAACACCCAAATATGTGGCGTATATGTTAGACATGATCTATTATATTTTTCAAGTTATTTAAAATCTTTAGTTCTGTGTTTTAGTTTTCACATATTTTAAATATGAGTTATTCTTGTGTTATGAAGTCTAATTCATTCATAATTGCTTATTCATTTTGAAATCCTTGGTTGGAAATTGTCTTGTAGTACAGAGAGGGTGGTGGTTGTATACCCATAGCTTTTACTGGCTTGAGTAGGAGCTGAGGTGCTTATCATCTATGAAAAATCAGGACACTTCTTAGGTACCTAAACATGGATGAAGATTCATATCTTTTGGTGCCAAAATTTGAAAACTGTTATGCTACTACCTAGTTGACAATACTTGTAAATACCTTGTAGTACAAATAATTTTTTGCATTCTTGTACTTCAACAAGACTTGGTCTATAAATCAAAACACCCACCATAAGAAAATGTGTTGGCAATTCAAGGCTCTGCGGCATCACATCCACCTATAGTGTGGTTCACAGGTGTTGTCTTAAGTAGTTCTCACTGCATATTCTTTAAATGCATGTATCATAAAAGCATTTCCAATTTCAAGCATTCCCCACTGTGCTGTGCCCAAAGTCTTAAAACCTAGATCTGAAGCAATTTTTGTCCTAAGAGTCTATCCATGATATATAACATATATGCTCTCTTTTGTACACTTGTTTTCATACTACAGCCAAGTTTGATACAATATATTTTACATAAAATATATATAAACTTGTTTATTGATATCAATTGTGTGCATCCAGCCCTTTGACTAAGTAAATATAGTCTTTAAATGCTAGTGCAAAAACATTCATCCCACACAGAGATTGTTATAGCTTATAAATTCTAGTAAATACCCTGGCTTCAAGCAATAATGTGAAAATATACATATAAAAATAAGCTAAAATTAGAAGCAATATAACAAAAGCAATGAAAGTGAAATACAAGAGGTACAAGGAAATCGGATGTACTAATCTTCCCCAGTAACTGCCAGTAATAAGATTTATAACTATATTATTTCTATATTACACTATGAACTGATTCACTGTATGCAGTAAAAACACTTTTCTCCCTATCGCAGTTGTACAACACCTGGAAGATAGCTGCAACAATCAGAAGTCTTTGTAGTAACTAAAACAGCAGCTCCTTCCTCTGTGGCTGGTAATGGGAAAGAGGTATCAAAGCTAGTTTGGGGTTTCACCAAGTTACAATCCATACAAGTGCATTCCTGTACTGAATACATGAGTGATGATTCACTTTGTAGTGTCTCCCCAGTTCCATCTGCATTCACACCGCTCTCAGTGTCAGTCTGGAGTATAATATTTAGCTCCATGGAAGATTCTGTAAAAGTATGGTGGGGTATTTCAGTATGTGCCATGTACTCAGTAAGAATTCAAATGTCTGTATTTACTAATTAATGTATATTAGTAGACGCAGCTTTGCTGTAAATATTAATGAGTACAAAAAGTGCAAAAACTTACTGAACTTTTTACTACCAAAGGCAAAAGACATCATATGCATGACTCTGAAGCATTACAGATTTAAAACAAATCAATTAACCCTTTATAAGGTGGGAGGCTAATCCTCAATTTTTATTCTTGACTCAGGTAAAATCCAATGAGAAGATTAAGCACTTGATAAAGAAAATCATAGAGGTTGTTTACCAACATAGTAATAAGACGGTTGAAAATACGGTCTGGAGTGCAAAACTAAGCATGTGTGTAACAAAAGAGCTTAGAGTTACAGGTTTTTATTGGAAATAGTCTGATATCTTGACTCATGCTTGGAAGCACTTCACTCCACGATTAGTCCCTTTGACTTCAGTGGGACTGTGTGTGGAATTGGTCGCTATTCAATTTTAGTAAAGATATCTGATTCTGGCAATGTATGCCACACCCAAAATCTATGTATTTGAAGAGCATAGTTGAAGTTCTTAATAATCTGAAATATTTCATACCTGTACTTTTCATTTCTTCCTTTGATGGCTTTGAGTACCTTCTTTTAAATAGGACCATTAATACAAACACTGTGAATGTTAAAAGTATTCCTATGCCTAAACAGATCCAAATAATTCCATGTGATAATTTCACTGGGTCTGCAGCACCTTCAAAATAAAGTAGACATTATATAAATTAAAAATAGAAGCAATAAAGAATAAGTACATGACCTAATATATGAAACCTTTCACATCTGTCAAGAGTAATTTGCTGAGTGATGGCTCAGTAGTTTGAAACATTTACTTGTGCTAATATAGTTCAGTTCAAATACAGGATACTTTGTATATGTCTTCACTTGGTCAGATCATATTTTCATTTTTCAGATCAATGCAACAAACAATGTAAAAATACACAACAAAGTATTGCAGAAATATTACTTACTCTCATTACAATAGTTCTGACACGAAAAAGGTGGCTTACTGGAGCATCTAAGGTGACACGGCTTACAGGACTGCAGCAAGCTATCAAAATATTCATTTTGGAAGCAATGTTGAGCCATCAGGATCAATAAACAGAAATGGTCAAAAAATAAGGACAAGAAAAGTAAGAAGGACTTCCTCACATGTCACTTTGCATGAGTCGTAGTAAGAATTGCTAGTGACAGCAGCTAACTATTTTTCAAAATTCCTCTTTGAAAGATCACATTAAATAACAAGGATTTTCATCACAAGGCCCTCCCCAAGAATACCCCGGCTCCTTTATTTGAATAGCAACTGCAGTTTTGAGTTTCTAGAAAGAACGTCCAGCTGTGTGAGGGTAATTTTCAATGTAAATATTGTCTGAAACAGAAAAGTATTATTTATAGAGGACATTTCTCAAGCAGGTGCTAACCACTACAGACTGTAGAAAAAGACCTGAGGGTTCCCAAATAGGCACTTTCAATCAGAGATGACCACTGTCCTTGTGGATATGTAGTCTTTCTTCAATTTGTTGGATCTGTAGCAGTTATATCACACTAATCTGCAAGCTTCTCAATGGGGCATTTGTTTACATTTTACTCTTTCCGTTCCATTCCCACAACCAAACACACAGTATTGTTGATGGACAGAAGACAGTAACAGGCATTGTGCCTAGTGGACAGAATAAGAGTCAGTATACTTGGGTTCCATTACTACGGCCTCTGGCAGACTATGGAGCCTGCTCCCTGCTCCACCTGGTCTATTGGGGTGTTGCCCCTCCCCTCAACTCACCTGCCACGACCTGGATGTAAATATATACCTTAAGAGGGGTCTACAGTGGAGATCTTTATCCTGGGTGGGGATTCCCAATAGACGGTGTTACTCACAGTTGTCTGATGCGGTGGTCCACGGGGCTCCACCTCCCTTACACCCCATCCACGTGCCAACCACTGGATGATGCGCTCAAGATGTTTCCAGGCCTCATATGATGGCTTCAGACCGGTTCTCCAGTTCCCGGTCATTTCCCCTCCTTCTGGAAGCAATTTTTCCTTTCTCCTCTTTTACAGAAAGTACTCCTCTGAGTCAGGAGAAGCTGCAGGGTGATTCCCCTGATTCCAGCTCCCTCTTGGAGCCTCCACTGTCTCCCCTCTCCTGCCAACAGCAGCATGCTCCCTTGCCTCCTGCGCATCAGCCGCTTCAGGAGACTGAGAGAGTGCCCCGGCTTGCACTCTCTGTCTGCCTTCTGCTCTGCCTCCCGTAGGAGGCTTACAGCTCTCTGTTAAGCTGCCTGCTTGAGACCCACAGGCTGGGTCCTCTCCTCTCCATGCCTAAGCTCACAGCACAAGCAACTCACTCACACTCGCACTCACTCTCTCTCTCTCTCTCTCTCTTTCCCGCAGCTGCCACTATGGCCGCTGGGATTGGCTCAGCTATTCCCCACTCCAGGAACAGCTGTTGCCACAGCCAGCGTAATGGCAGTTCACGCGGCTACAGCCGCGAATGCAGCTCCTGCTCCCACTGTTCTTCAGGAGGTACATACACCCTTCTGGGGGCTTGCTCTTGGGGTCTGGGGTCTGCGGGTCCTCCTTTCTCTCCCTCGAGAGCCTATGGGGGCACTTCGCCGCCACACAGACATTACAATCAGACATGATTAACCTGTTAATCACACCATAAATAGTAACCCTGCCATATGTTCAACAAATTAATGGCATGACAAAACAGGAAACCAGCCACAAAAATATACCACAAAAGATGTGTAGCGTACATATCTATATATAGCTATCACAGCACACCTCGCTGCACTGGTCCTAGAGAGGAGAAAACTGTTGGGGAAAGCCCTAGCAATTTGATTAGGCAGCACAGCTGAGAGTTGCCAGGGCAACTAATGAGGGTCAGCTGACCCTAAGGGGCAGGGCTTGGCTCCTATAAATCCCAGAGCCAGAGCCAGGCTGGCAGTTCTCTGCCAGCAGCTAGAGGGGCAGGAGCTCTGGGGAAACAGAATGTGAGTGCAGCTCATGAGAGCTCCAGAGGCTGGAGCAATGATGTGGAGCAGGAGGCTTACATTGTTATGGCCAGGTGCCTTATGTTCAGTTATAGCCAGGAGGCTTGTGTTTACTTTGTTAGTGTTTAGAATATGACCAGTGGTTTGGGCGAGGCTGTAGGGGTTGAAGGAGGCCTCATAGGGACCCACAGAGGTGTGGAGGCCCTGGCACCCAGGAGGGCATGATCTAGCACCAGAGAGGGCGCAGCAACATGGGGTGTGGAGACCCCAGGCCCAGAAAAGGGCATTAGAAGGGCCCTGGGCATGAGCAGCAGTGGGGGCAGCAGCGTGGCATTGTGCCCCTCACTGCTGGGTGGACAGAGATGCTTGGCTACAGCAGTGTGGAGCTCCCAGTAACAGCAATGAGCTTCCCTGTCTATCCTCTCTCTGCCCTGCTCTGCTGTGCTGCACTGAGTCCTGCCCACTGAGCTGCAGAGGTGCTGGGGGGAGGGCAGCAAGGCAGGGAGCCTGCAGATGGCTCTGCTATGATTGTGTTGCCCATCAGAGAGGGGGAGCCAGGCCCCACACTCCACTTCGCTGTAGCAGCTGCTGTCTCCTAGTCCCTGGTCCCATAGCCCTGGCACCTGCCCCTCCCCCTGTCAGCAGGGCTGAGGGGCAGGGGGCTGTGGGTGGGGAGTGAGGGGCTCCAGCAGGATGAATGGACAGTAAGGTGGTTAGAAAACTTGCTGGATCTTTGGGCTCAGAGGGTAGTAGTCAATGGTTCAATGTCTAGTTGGCAGCCGGTAGCAAGTGAGTGCTGCAGAGGTTGATCCTACTGTTGGCTACAAAGGACCAACTCACAGGATCATCATACAATTCTACTTTATTAGACAGATGCAAAAGTCAGATCATAAATCTTCAAGCTGATCCCTTCAAATACACACACATTCACACATGCACATACTCACAGTAGCTATCTATGAACACTAAGCACCGGTGTCAAGCTATACCTATCCCCAAGCATTCGAGTCCACCATCAGTGACCAGTTGAAGCTTCTTTCAGTGCAATGTTGCTTCATAAGGGCATCGTCAGCTGGTACTTCGGGCTGGGTAGGCAGGGTGCTGGTCAGGTCAAAGAGAGCATCATTGGGGTCATTCTTCACTGCCTTTTATTCTTCTTTGGCAGACTTTGGTGACTCCCCAGTTTTTAGGCTTACCCAATCCAGGGGTCATTGACCTCATGGGTTGTCCTCCTCAGTGGTTGCTGGATGGCAGCTGTCAGCCCCAGGGGTCACATCCGCAGGTATGTGCAGTCTCAGGAGTCCGTTGATCAAGTTTGATTAATTCACTGCTGTGACGAATAGGGCTCTGGGGGCAGTTGTTCGGAGGTGGGGGCGGGTATTCAGTCCCAAGAGTTGGTCTTTGGCATTGATTAGTTCAAACAGGGTTTCTGTACCTTTAACAGTGAAGTTTCAGGAAGTTCCTGACTCCGTATTGATCCTTTCCTCTTGTTAATCTGTGGTTTCCTAGGTGTTAATTGCCACTTGTTAACTTGTTATCCTGGCTAGCTACTGTGTTACGCAATCAATCCAGATTCTTTCAGGGACCCGCTCAATACAGAGAAGAGGTGGTTAGATTCCCGTCCTTGCTAACATTGTTACATGGTACAACTTACTTTTAAACTTTAAAGTACATGTGTTACAAAGTTAAAAAACATAGAATATAAAACATAAAAGGGTGAAATGCCACTGCACATACAACAAATAGACCAAATACAATGGCAGGGAGGTGGGGCATATTGATGCAGAATACTATTTTATACCCATAAAAGCATCTACAAACTATACTTTTATTTAAAATATATAGTAAATAGTACACCTTATATTCTATAAAAATAATAATATAATAAAAGGAGAGAGAGGAAGGAAGAAAAGATAGAAAAGAGAAAGCATCCCCAAAAGGGATAAATACTGCAAAAGGGGTTTTTGGCATATGGAGGAACTTCACATTGGAGTGGGGGCAGGCAAAAAAAAAGGTTTCCTCCTACGCTAGGGCCAGTTTTGTTCAGTAACTTCATCAACAATCTGAAAGACTGTGCACCCTCAGCATGTTCACAGATGATATCAAGCAGAGAAGAAGTAGTAGATATGCTGAAGGGTAAGGCTAGGATTCAGAGTGACTCAGACAAATTGGAGAATAGGACCAAAAGAAATGTCATGAAGTTCAATAAGGACAAGTGCAAAGTCCTACACTCAGGATTGTTCCCCTCTACCCCCCCCCCCTCCCAGCCCAAAACAGATGTGAAAACAATTGGAGAGAGTCCAGCAGATGGCAAAGAAAATGATTAGAGGGATGGGGGAACATGATTTATAAGGAGAGGATGAGGGAGCTGGGCCTATTTATTCTGCAGAAGAGAAGACTGAGGGGTGCACTTAATAGCAATCTTCAACTACCGAAAGGGTTATTACAAAGAGGATGCAGTGAGACTGTTCTCAGTGGTGGCAAGTGACAGAACAAGGAATAATGGTCTC
Organism: Caiman crocodilus; assembly: GCA_030014935.1. Taxonomy (NCBI): domain Eukaryota; kingdom Metazoa; phylum Chordata; order Crocodylia; family Alligatoridae; genus Caiman; species Caiman crocodilus. Next base: position 188,808 of record JAGPOW010002067.1, on the reverse strand, counting down.
AAGTTGCAGCAGAGGCAGTTTAGGTTAGATATTAGGGGGAAAAAGTCTCTCAGTAGGAGGGGAACAGATTACCCAGAGAGGTTGTAGAATTCCATCCTTTGAGGTTAAGGCCTGGGTAAAAAAAGCTTGGCTGGGATGGTGTAGTTGGGAATGGCCCTGCTTTGAGCAGGGAGTTGGACTAAATGATATCTGATGTCCCCGATGTCTCTTCCAACCCTAATTTTGGGCAGGGTTTTGGACCCGATGATCTCGTAAGTTTCCTTCTAACCCTAAAATTTGTGAAATCTATGAATTTTATATGATTAAATGACTTTAATACAAAGGATAAGAGGATACAGCACTGGCATCTGATAAACCAGGTTGTTACCCGCAAAAGCTTATACGACTCAAAACCAGTTACTCAATGGTGCCAGTCTGTTCTGACTTCTGCTTGACTTAGCTAACTCTTTCTGAAAATATACTGAGGGAAAGTAAAAGAAACCAAACAAATTCCAAGAATGTATTTTGTCTCTTCTCTCCAAAGTCTACTACTCCTTTTGCCATGACCAGTACAGTCCTATTCAAGACTTTGCAACAGCCCAGGAGGGAATTCATTCAACATCCTGGATCCAGCCAAAACAGAAGTCAACCATGACCAACTTTATCTGTCTTTATCCAGTTTTACAGCATGATCTTAATTCTCCTTGGATAGCCCAGTACAGCCAAATTGTCTGCACAGACAAGTTCCTTCATGAAAGACAAAAAACCAAAAATCAGCACCAATATTGCTGACCACAAGGTTGTTAGTCATTAGGCTATCACAATGGTATGCAGCACTCATGGCATACTGGTCTGTGCGATATCTAGGATAACAGCATAAAAAAGTGATATTAATTGCTATAGTTCTCCCTAACTTCTATGGTAGCCTCATTCTAGTTCCCACCACATAAGCAAGACATTCCCCAGCATCTATTTTCTCCTTCCCTCAGTCCCTTTCGTAACAATCCCAGAGGTCTCTTGACCTGCAGTCCTATTTTTCTCATCTGGAAAAAGGCCAGTTACAAGCCAAAGCAAAATTAGACTTGGACAACATGGTTACCACTTCCTCTTCCTTTCCAAACTGTATTGACTTTCCATATGCTTCAGTGCCCATTCTTTCCAGACTGTCTCTGCCAATTCTTCTGAGGAAGCCCATACCAGGAATTTCTCTACAAGACCACCTTATATCTTACCTACGATAGAAATAAGCATGATAAAACAGACACTCTCCCTCTCCCATTTCAGATAGGTCAGCCCTGAAAAATACCACTGAGTCCTCTATCTTAGGATGACTGTAGTCTCACTATCTCTGCTTGCACCACCTGAGCAGAAGGGCATCCACCAGGAAGTGTGCCAGTCACCAGGATTTTGGGGGGAACTGCTTTTGGTCTGGGGTACCATAGTCATTTTTCCCTGTAAAAGCCTCCTGGCTGGTCTTTTGTGCCTGAAAACTGCCTTTTTGAACCACAGAGGCTTCAATACCCTGGCAATGACTCTGTCACCTAGTCAGCTGGCCAAGTGCAAGGGCTTATACTTCTAAGCAAGAAGATGCCAGAAAGCTATGTTACTGCCTGTTCTGCAACACTAAGACCACTGATTGGCTGGGCTCTTCACTTCTACTGTGCTACTTTCCATACCCAGCTTGACCTCAGAAGCTTTCATGCCCACCAGGCCCACCAACTTCTCTGCTGAAGAAAAGCTGAACTCAAATTAGAACTGTGACCTGAATGCAGCCCTATCTATCACTGAGTTGCAACCTGTTTCATTCTTTGCTGATAAAAAAGCAAATTCAAAAGGCTGAGAATCACTTTTGTTGTGATCCAGAAAAGCAGAGATCTCCTAGGATTGCAGTCCCATGGCAAGAGAAAAAGTATTTTGTTACTCTCCTCAGAAGCTCTATCTTTGCCAACCATTTTCCAAAGGATAGCTCATAGCCCCAGCAACTTGGTTGTATTAACAGAAGTGTCACTTGCAAAGAAAGGAAGTGATTCTTCTGCTCTATTCCACACTGATGAGGCCTCACCTGGAGTACTAGGTCCAGTTTTGGTCCCCATAATTTAAGAAGGATGTGGACAGATTGGAAAGAGTCCAGTACAGAGCAACAAAAATGATTGGGGCCTGAGAGCCAAGACTTATGAGGAAAGGCTGAAAGAACTATTTAGTCTGGAGAAGGAACAACTGAGTGGGGATTTGAAAACAGTCTACAAATACTTGAAGGGTGATTATTGAGGGAGGGAGATGGGCTTTTCTCTGTGGCTGTAGGGGATAGGACTAAGAACAACAGCCTCAAGTTTAGGTTGGAGATAAGGTGAAACTTTCTGACTATGAGGGTGATGAAGCATTGGAACAGGCTTCCAAGGGAAACTATGGACTCTACATCTTTAGAAACTTTCAAAAGCAAGTTAGAGAGACACTTGGCTGGCATAGTTAAGTCAGGGATGATCCTGCCTTGAGCAGAGGGCTTGATTAGCTAACCTTGTGAAGTCCCTTCTAGCCCTACTTTCCTAGTAGCCTGTAAGGTTTGCATCAGGCTACAAAACTGTAGGTGCTGTGCTGGGACTTGTAAAATTCACATAGCAATAGAAGAGCAGAACCTCAGGTGAGGCACAGATGGATGCCTTTAAGTCTCAGAGCACCCCCAGGTCCCCCCTCTTTGGGACTACAAAGACTGCAGGCCAGGGAAGCCTAAGCAGTAGGAACTCTTATATGTCTATTCTAGCAGTTGTGGGGTGGGGGAAGGCGAAGGAGATATCTTTCTTCATTAGTGACAAAACCTAGATATGACGAAGGAGAAGAGAATCTTGACAAGGGGGCAGGAACTCTTGATTCGAGAGCAGTGGTCACCAACCAGTCAATCTCGACCGACTGGCCGATCGTGGAGCCTCTGACAGTCAAGCTCAGTCGGCCAGAGGCTCCACCATCAGGAACAGCAGGACTCACAGTGCCGGGTTGAGCCACACCCCCTGCTGCCCACGCCAGCCCCACACCCTGCCACCACATGCAGCTGGGGACTTGGCTTTGGGTGCAGGAGCTGCACGTTCTGGGGTTGGGTGGCCCTATACTCTAACACCGCACGTGGCTGTGGACTCAAGCAAAGGTGCTATTGGTCTGGGTGAGGCTGCCCCTTACTCTGCCATGTGTAGCCAGGAACTCATGCGGGAGCTGTGTGTTTTGGGGCCGTGTGCGGCTGGCCCTGCAAGCTGCCACCACCTGTGGCCAGGGACTGGGGTGGGAGTGCAAGGAGCTGCACACTATGTGGCCAGGCAGGGCTAGCCCCACTTGCTGCCTCCACATGCAGATCCAAGGACCACCCCCCCACACACACACACACATGCACACATATGCACCCCACCCTGCACCATAGCCCAACACCCACACCCTCCCATAGCCTGCACACACACTCCCACACCCTCACCATACCCCTAACTCACCCTTCCACACACACTCCTATCCCATCTGCCATAGCCCCATATACACCCTTTCCCACCCACACCCCTCCATACCCTCCCTGCCCTCCCCCACAGCCTCCACCCACAACAGCCACACTGCACACACACACCCCCCACCACAGCCACACACCCACTCCCCGACCACCTCCCACAGACACCCCTTCCCTCCACATACAATGTACAAGAGCAACACTGTATTTCAAGCTAACATGCAATCATTTCTAGATACACTATGCAAACACACATAAATGAGGACAAAAATATTTTTTAAATGAAATTAAAATAAGTGATAGTAGATGTATCATTTTTAGTATATGATTTTTATCCAGTTTCAAGATGGCAGCACCCTTCCTCCCAAAAGGAGTACTTCTGCGGCAAAGATTGGGGTTACAGGTGAGATTGCGAGTCCCAAGATGGCAGCCAGGAGGCAGGCACCCATCAAGGGGCAGGGCTACCCTTGCAGCCCTCAACAGCTCACCAAAACTTGTCAAGTGACCTGCCAGCCAAAATAATTGCCCACCCCTGCTATATATGATAAGTCCTTTGTTTTAATAGAACAGTCTTAAATGAAAAATGCATGGACCCAGAACACCATTTTCAAATGTTTTTAAAATACTCTTTTATGCATTTTTTTAATTTTAATTCCAAATCCTATCTAAAATGTAGCTTGATACAATTCACAATTAACATTTTAATCTGATAGGAACCAAGAGACACTCTCCCTTCCATATCACCTTGGATCCAAATAATAAAATATTCTGATATGAAACAATACATGCCAACAAAATATGGTAAACACATCTTAAAGTCTCCCAAGCCATCAAGACTACCAGTAGATTAGTTCTTCCTATCACTGAGTTCACATAAAGAAAAATGTAAGGTTAGCTAAATATTCTAATAGAAAAGCACGGGGACTGGAAAAAAACTTACGCTTCACTTGCCAAATGCATCTGCTGCATATCACAATCCATTGATTTCTATGGTAAAGCCAGTTTCACCACAACTGAGGCTCCAGCTGCAGCATGCTGCACAGCTAAACTTGTGCACAGTGGATAGTGATGGGAAGTTCTGTATTGCTTTATTTTATGCTCTTGACTCAATTTTCTTTAAATTGCACATTTCAGTATTATTACTGTGTAAGTGCCCAGGGTTTTCACTCATAGTGTCATAGTGTCTAGAGTCGGAAGGGACCTGGGCAGATCATCTAGTCCGACCCCCTGCCTTGGCAGGAAAGACCACCGGGGTCAGATGACCCCGGCAAGGT
>JAGPOW010002067.1:155345-183977 GCA_030014935.1 Caiman crocodilus | reverse complement strand
AACTAGCTCCTCACTAACCCCTGGCCCAGACATGCCTCTCCCGGGGCCCGAGGGGGGCCCAGCAGGGAGGCTGCTGTTCTGGTCCCTACTTAGGAAGTTCACTGTGGAGTTACTGTTTCCACTTTCCAGTGCAAATGGTTAAGCCATTTGGGGTTTTGCTGATGGCATCTATTTGGAGAAGAAACTGGTGAGAAAGACAATATAACCTTTGTCTATATTATTTTTAAATAAATAGAAAAGTAACAAAGCATTATTTTACTGAACACAGTAGGAATCAGACTGTTTCTCTGTTCAATGTTCCTAGCTTCTTTTGTTGCAACCTGCAGCACTCTAATCAGATATGCACTCTTACTTTTCTCTGGTAGTGCCAAACTGCCAGTACTTTTCTGTCAGTCTGTTTGCATCCTTCTCTGTTTTCTTCTGTGGTGTTTCTGGCTGCTTCTGCATGCCCTCACACCTACACAGAGTTATGCTAAAACAATACTGAGCCCTCCATATTTGCATTCACCCTTTACTTAGACCCCCATTCTAGCTCAAATTTCTGACTAGCCTTGCTTGTCTCTGGTGTTTTGGATAGCAACTCCTGCCCTGTATCTATACTCCTTGCTGGACCCAGGGCATATGCTGGAGAAGACAGCTCTGCCTACTCACTTCTGCTCCTTGCTTGCCCAAATCCAGCTATAAGGCAGCTATACAGGCTAGATTGGTCAACAGTGTCTGCCCTATTGCTGCTTTCAGGCTCTCTGTCTCAGTCTATTTCAGCTGTTTTACTAAAAAAAAAAGCTTAATTGCTTCTGACATATAGCCTAAATGAAGGGTGCCTCTACCCTCATCAGCTTCAGTTATGCCTCAGTGAACCCCTGAGATAAAATGAGGCTGAAGTTGGTTCCTCATTCCCAGTTCCTCATTCCCAGTTCCCTATTCCTTATTCCCAGTTCCTTATTCCTTGTTCCCACTTTCTTTTTCAAAGCTAATCTAGACCCAATAAAAACTTGTTGTTAATGAATTCCACATCCCAAAGAGAGAGAATTTCATTAGCTATGCATATGTACTAATTAATATGTAAAATAATATCCCACATCAAGTATAGAGCCCTAAACGTAAATCAGATTAGGATGGGATTATGGGGCAAAACACTTCTTGGACTACCCCAAATTTCATGGCAATGCCACTGGGGGACTGTCCCAAAGATGACCACAGTCCCACGTAGCCCAAAGCATGGTTTGGCCAGGCCAGGATACCAACTAACGGCCCCCATGCCCACTATACTAAATATAATAGTTTGAGTAAGGAACTGGCTTTTGGGCTGGGATTATGGCTAGAGATTCTGCTTGGGCCACCCATCAGAATACCTCTGTGCCACCAGAGGACTGTCCTGGACATCTGTGACCAGAGACATACCCAGCCTGAAGTGCGGTTTGGCCGTGCCAGGCTGCCAACAGACAGCACCCCAGCCACTGTGCTAAATTTATAGACCTAAATAAGGAACTGGATTTTGGGCTGGGATTATACCCAGAAATCCTTCTTGGACCACCCCAGACTACACCTCTGGGACACCGGGGGACTGTCCTGGACATCTGTGACCAGAGACTTGCCTAGCCCAAAGCACAGTTTGGCTGTGCCAGGCTGACAACAGCCAGCATCCCAGCCACTGTGCTAAATACATGGAACTGAATAAGGAACTGGATTTTGGACTGGGATTATACCCAGAAAGCCTTCTTAGGCCACCCCAATCCATGTCTCTCTGCCACCCGGGGACTGTCCTGGACAACTGTGACCAGAGACTTGCCTGACCTAAAGCATGGTTTGGCTGTGCCAGACTGCCAATTTACTCCACCCTTGCCACAGTGCTAAGTATATGGACCTGAATAAGGAACTCGAATTTGAGATGGGATAAAGCTAGGAATCCTTCTTGGGGCACCCCAGAACATGACTCTGCAGTCCTGTAGCAATTTGATTTTAATGTTGAAAGGGAGCTACAAACCCCTGTTATTTCAGGAAAAATATAAATGTGGGTTTCTGTGCTGTTTTTTTAGAGGTGGGATTTCCCTCTCTGTAATAAAATTAAGCAGCTTGCTGCCCTGACTCTGTGGGCTTCCTCATACAGCTCCTTGGCTTTATTCTCCGAACAGGCTCTGTTAGCAGCAGCAGCCCAAGGAGACCCTGGCCATGGTGTGTTTCACCTAAAAGACCTGAGAGCCTTGACTCTGGACATTGTTTCTAGAACAGCTACAACCCTGGCTGTGCAACAGGGAACCCAGAAGCCTGGGCTCCCAGCTTCCTGCCCTGGAACAGGTACCTTACAACTTGCAAGAGCTTTCAACAGAGTTCTTGGGCTTCCAGGTGTCCAGCCCTCTCCGATGGGAGCCTCAAAGCCCTGGGCACTCCATCTCCAAAGCAAGCATTATGATAAGGTTACCTTCAAGCTATGGACTTTGGAAGCTCTGTCTGTTGAGCAGTCTGACAACCAAGCTACAGGGAACTAGATGGGGTTCTCACGGGGAACTCCGAGTTTCACCAGACATTTATCACAACCAAAACACCTGTGTGACATATTTTAGTTTTGGTGAACTGTCATTTTTTGTAAAAAAAATGCATTTTAGTGGAACATTTGCAATAAGATCTAGTTAAAACATAGTTAAAAAGTAAAAAGCAACCGGATTCTAACCATGCCTGAGAAACAGGTTAGATACCCAAAGATTTCTTCTACAGTACTTACAAGGCCACACATAGATCCTACCAAGGCACTTAATGGTTATGTTCCTCTGTCTCCTGACTTGCTGTAACCATACCACAAAGAGACTCTTAGTTTCACAGGACCTAACTTTAAGCTGCTTACCCCAGTTTTAACTAAGACAAATTCCCATTATATGAACAGAAGCACTGTATAAGTGAGAAGTGCAGAAACTGGTCTCTAACCTAAATTAATTTCTCTTGTATATTCACTGCCTGTCACTTTTATTCAATTCTTGATGTTTTTGTGGGACGTGTAAATTAAAATGATATTTATTTCACATGTAGGATTCTTTTAAATTTCTGAAAGTAGTTACTAATTAGGCTATGTTTCCTAGCCTAACTTCCTCAAAATCTATGTCCTGTTGCAAAATAATGGATGATCTACATATTTCGTTTTCAATTTGCATTGGAATATGCTAAACCATCTTAAACATTTGATTTTTTTGATTACAACACTTTTAGGACTACTTAAATCAATTACATGCTGTGACTAAGAAGTCATTTTTCATAATATGTATGAGCACATTTGTAATGCAAATGGAAGCATTTCAGTTCAAAGTTAAAGGTAATAGTTTTACTCTCCTGATCTACTGTATTTACTCAATTCCAAGACAAGGTTATTTCCCCCATGTAATGTGGGGAAAAGACTTTCATCTTGAAATTGAGTACAGAATGAGGTGGTGGGGAGGCAGGCAGCAGCTGCAGCTCTGGCTACAACAAATTTATACATTTTCCAAGTTTAGGATTTAATTGTTGAGAGGGTTGTCTTAAATTCAGGGTCATCTTGGTTTTGGGTAAATATGGTATTCTTTAACTAAAGTGTATAGCTTAAAAATAGGCTTTAATATTAGAAATAGGATAGTTCCTATATTCCTATAGGAATAATTTTTCATGTTAAACTTCAACTGATAAAATTGTATTGAGATAATATGTCTGTTTTTTTTATTTTTTAGTATTATTACTGCCACTTTTCATCTCTAATTGCTTAACAACAGATCACAGAAATGACACTATATGATGACAGCTTCTAAGTTTTATAATAGATAAGAAAATGATTGTTTAAACTGATTAAGTCTTTTTTTCCTAATCATTGCTAAACTATGGCCTCCCAGGACAAAGGACATGGAAAGGGAAAATTTTAGATGGAAAATTCAGGAGTCTATAGATCATGGCATATCTGTAGCATCATCCTGTCGGGTAGACATACAGTGTTGGTGGAAGAGGTGAGAGATCAAGAACCATTTTGATATAGGAGTGGACACTGTGCCTAGGATTTTGGAAGAAGAAAACCTGTACCAGAAAGTGTGGGTGAGGATTGGGTGGGGATGGCGGGGGGGAGAGGTGGTCATAAAGGAATTGACAGAAAAATCCATGGAAAGTTGAAAGTTCAGATGTTTAGCTGGCCTTTTCTGTACAAGACATTATGACACTTGAGCTGCTCAGGTTCTGCAGCCCATATTTTGTTGGGGCTTTACACTACATAATGATGACAGAATCCCTTTGTAACAAGAAACAGTTCAGTAAAATACCATTGACTCTCAATATTGGTCCTTTCTGAGCCAGAAAAGATAGCAAAATAAAAGTCAACTGATCTGATCTGATCTGTCAGTCGCACAGTGGATCTTCATTGGATAGTTACTATTCATACCACAGGTAAAATTCCTATTGAGATGCTTAATGTTCCACACATGTAGCAATGACACAATGTAAAAAGGAGCACACATGTTCAGAAAGAAAGACATATGCAGTAGCATGTTTCCTAGTACCATTACTTATTTTATGATTTTATCGTTAGTTTTTCTTCTAACTGTAAACTGGAGTATTAAATATTCATTGGTTTGACTTTCCTCCAGATTCAAATAAATTTTATATTAAATAAAAAAGAAACAATAAACTAGCAATATCTAAAAGTGCCCATCTGATGCCAGTGTGACATTAAATAAGTTATTAGAATCCTGAGCTTATATGCAGTCAATTTGATCCCTTTGCATCATTTAATTTCACTATCTTTTAATTTCAGAATGACGGCATAAACATTATCACCACAAAGGATCCTAATTTGAGGCTATATGACTATGTACAAACTAACGAGAAACAAAATTAATGATATTTTTCTATGAAACGCATCACATGACATTCACAAATTACCTTTGGCAGAATATATTAATAAAAATAATCTCTTTATCCTGGAACATTAGCAGGGAGCACTGCAGAGTATCATTTCTGCATTTGGTTTCACAGACCAGGTACACTGCCTTAGGCCTTCTCTTAGGACTATTTATCTTGTAAGGATCCATCCATAATCAATCATATATGAAATGGTAAAATTCTACTGATGAAAGACATTAGAAAGCTCAGGAACTTTGCTAAGACCATAAGGAAACTTTCACCTAGAACAGGGTTACCATACATCCAGGTTTTCCCAAACATGTCCTCTTTTTGGGCAGTGGTGACATGCAGGGGGTGCACAGGGGTGCACATGCACCCACCAGGGAGTGCCGATGCACTCCCTGTCTGGCCACACTCCCTGTTTAGCCGGCGGATGTGGAGGACAGGCAGGAGTACCATTGCCCCCTCTTTGGGGCCACCAGCAAAAGTGGCTGCACCACTTCCAGAAGTGGCTGCGGGACTTCTGGAAGTGGTGCGGCTGCTTTTACAGTGAGTGAGATGCACCAGACACCCATGCTTTTGGGTCCTCCATCTGGGTGGATTTTTAAAACTATCAGTAAATGTCCAGGATTTTGCTCTGCTCAGGAAGTTTTTTCCAGCACTTCCCAGCTTGCTCTAGAAAGGAGCTGCTTGAGGCTGGGGGGAGTGGGGTAAGGGCAATTGGAAGCAGGGGCATCACGTGCGTCTGTCAGTGCACAAGCCCGTGCCTGGCATGCAGCCAGGCAGGGTGGTGGAATAGCCCTGGCAGCTGCATACAGGTAAATTTATGAGGGGCAGGGGCTGGAGGGCCAGGACTTGAGGACTGTCTAGGGGGGCCTGTGCATGTGTGTGGCAGGAATGTATGAGTGCCTGCTGGTACTGAGGGAAGCTGTCCATGTGCTGGGGCTGCAGCAGAGTCGGGGAGGTGCCTGTCCCTCCAGCAGGGGAAGGGGGTGAGGGGTCCTTTGGGGCAGCGGGGTGCTGTGTGGCTGGGCTGGTGACACCAGGGCTGGTACCCTTGCTGGCAGGGGTGGGGTAACCAGGAGACACTACAGGGCTGGGGGGAGCAGGGGGTTGCGGGTCAGCAGTGAAGTGCACCAGCAGGGATGGGGTGGGGGGGCTGTGGCTTGGGAGTGAGGGGAATCGGGGAGGGGCGGGAGTGTGGGGCAGAAGCGGTGCCGGGGCCTGTGGGTCGGGAGTGAAGGGTATCAGCAGGGGTGGGGTGGGCTGCACATTGGGAGTGAGTGAGGGGCACCAGCCTGGTCTTGGGGGGCAGGGTACTGTGGGTTGAGAGTGAGGGGCAGCAGCAGGGCTGGGGGCGTGCTGTGGCTGGGCAGTGAGGGGCAGGGCCAGGGCATGGGCATATTACTGCCCCCCACCCCCTGTCATATTACTGCCCTCCCTTCCTGACAGGTCTCCTCTTTTTTTGAAACTGGAAATATGGTAGCCCTAACCTAGAGACCACTATTAGCTATTACCAATTTGGCCTGTTTGGCAACAATTCTACAACTCTGATGCATAATTTATTCCTGGCTTCATTCGTGTGACGTACTTCAGTGGATTGATATCAAGACTGATTTTGGCCTGCTATTGTCTAGGATTTAATTAGAATGACATATTAACAGTCACCTTTACCTAGTCTCAGAACAGTTAAGAGTTTCTGCCAAATGTTTAACAATAGTGAAAGAGTTGCCAACGCTGATAGTTAACGTCTTATCAACATGACTCACCAATACTAAACAGGTGAAATGAATGAGGAAAGTCAACTTGCAACCATTGTTTCTCTGTCAGCAAGAAGTTCTGCTCAGATTTAGAGTCTGAAGGTTTGATTTATTATCATAAAGACTAAGGGACAAAAAAACTTTAATTAAAACAAAACAGGCAGAAACTTACTGGGCCAATCAAGCACTGTGTTGGAGCACTAAACAATCCAACCTCTGCTGAAGACTCTCTAATGACCTCTGATAACTACACAATGAGTCTCCAAAAACTTCAGATTAGGCAGATATGACTAGTTAATATTAATGGGTGCCTGGTTAGTGGTATCAGGTGAGAAAGTTGGTTGATGATCTCTCTGTAATAGAGGCAAAAAACACAGGCAAACATGAAGTAGTACCATAAATAAATGGGAAATTCTGATTCAGAAGAATATAATAGGAGTAAAGTACATGTATTTACATTCTATTATGAATACCATTAGATTTATGAATGTATGTAACTGCTTTCCAGAACTGGGACCTTGGTTTATGAATTGGGCAGGACAACGATTTTTTTTAGTAATAGGGATTATGTGAATTAATCTTAACTGAATTAAGCTTCTTCTTGAATGCTATCTTGAACGGGGAATGCTTTCAGAATCAGAGCCTAAATAAGCAACAAAAAAGAACAAAATAAGGGAGGGCTGGGAGGGAGGAAATGGAGATAATACAAGGCTCTATAATAATCTAAAATTAAAACTAACCCAAGGTTTCATATAATACCACAGTACAGGAAACCTATGTTGGCACTGATACATCTCATCCCCTCTTGAGGGTTTTACAGTTGCTCATTACATCAGTATCTCCTGCCAGCTTATTTTCAATGTTATTTTTGTAGATGCCACCCACTCATCTTTACAAGCAAAGGAAACTAAGGTAATGCTCTCATCCAAGATTTGGAGGAGGCAGATACTCAGGAAGAACAAGAAGTGGCCTCCACATTTTAAGAAGCAATATTATTTATTTTTAGCATAGACTTTTTAAGCCTAATTTTTATTCACTGACAACAGATCTATAATATCTCTGACTTCCAGAGGTGCTCTTAATTTTAACCAGATGACAGAAAAATAGTGTCTTTTATCTTTTCATGTTTTTGTCTTTCTTTGTAATTTCCTTTTTTTGTATTGTTTTTTACTTTACTTGAATCAGCACTTCTGGTCCCAGTAAATGAGTAATCAGCAGGGATTCTAGTTTCCCTTTTCCCATGGGGAAATGAAGAAAAATGTGGATTTTCCCCTTTATCCGAGGAAAACATGGATTTTTCATTTTAATGGAGAAACCTGCAGATTTTGCAGTTTTGCAAAGAGCTCTGCAGGCTGGCAGAGTACCAGCCTGCAAGGGGCTGGGGAGGAGCGGGAGGAGGGAGGTCAGGCAGGGGGCACCATGTGTATGTATAGGCATGTGACCCCCAGGCAGCCCGGTTTGCAGGTCCCACAGCTAAGTCTGGGGAGAGATTGAGGTCCCCATAGACAGAAAGGCAGTGAGTTGAGCCAGGCTGCCTGGGGCCGCTGCCCAGCTGGGGGGGAGCTTGGGGTTCAGGTCTGGAAATTAGGACCCCTGGTGGGGAGCAGAATGGGGCCACAGACAACTCATTCAGGGGGCATGGAGTGGATCTGGCTCCCTGCTGCTGCACAGATTCCCAGGGAGCAGGGGGCACCTATGCCCCCAGATCTGTGCAAGGGGTAGTTGCAGCCTTCTGTGGGCTCGAGCTCCCCATCCTGCTGCCCTCCCCTGGGGCTTTCACAGCCCAGTGGGTATGACCCAGTATAGCAGGGTAGAGCAGGGCTGCACAGAGAAGCTCCATGCCACTGCAAACCCTGCGCTGACTTGGCAAAGCATCCCCTGTCTACACAGCAGCAGCAGGGACAGTGGCACAGGGTTGTGCCCCTGGTATTTGTTATTCAGATAAGAAAAATCTTAATTTTTATTCACCTCTGTTGAACTCCTTTTCATACACTTGGCTAATGCAGTCCAAGGTGACCACACAAAATTCAGCATAACAGATGAACGGGCACAATTCCCTAACTACAGTTTTGGTAGTGTTGAAGTAATGTTGTAGCTGTAACAGTCCAGGAAATATGCAAGAGGCAAGAATGTTTGTGGTTAATATATTTTATTGGAGCAACCGTAAAGAGACCAGAGAGATCTGCAGGGGAGGTATGATAATGCCCAAAAGTATGCCTACACCAACCACGCAGCTGGTCCAATGAAAAAAAAATATCACCCACAACCATTTTTAACCACAGCTTCACACTTTTGTTCATGTTTCGCACAGGAAAGGAGGAAGCAACACATGTGAATGTGTTTTTCTTTGTTTCTGCTGGTTTTCTTACACTTTTCACTACTTAACACTTATCATGGCTTTGTTTTTGAGACTAAAAGAAGCATATATAGTTACTCTAAGCATTACTCTCTTTAATTGTTTTCATCAGAGTGATTTCACTAAATAGGTGTTAATTTAGTACACTATCTAACATTCTATAGAAAAATGCTGCAGGTTGTTGACAGTGATAAAGGGTTTTTGGTGGAAGATGATGTTCCTCTGCTATTGCATAGTAATTGGAAATCCCAAGTAGACACTATGCATAATACAGTTTTGAATTCAGTAATAGATTTCAATTTTATCAGAAAGAGAGAGAAACTGCAGCTTTCTCAGCCTGATGGCAAATGCTATTAAGCAAAACACTTAGGTCAATCAGAACACACTTGGACATGTAAAGATTTAAGGCAGGCATATTCAGAGAAGCACCTCTGATTTATGTCCTTGCTCTCATCCAAATTCTAATCTGTGGTTCAAGTTTAGCTTGTTAACATACATACATATACATTTGACACACATATATGTATGTGTGTGTGTATTCTAATATAATAAAAGCCTTAGTCTGTCTGTCTGTCTATCCATAATGTTCCAGCTGAACTGTACATGCACCACCAAGAGGGCACATGCCAATGGATGGATGGAGGGAGCGAGGCAGCTGCTGTGCCCCTGCCAACAACAGCCAGCAGGGACAGGGAGGCAGTGGGAAGATAGAAGGGAGGGAGGGAGAGAGTGGAGTGGGAAGGGCAAGTGGGGTTTTCCGGTGGCAGCACTCCCCCCCACCCCCTGCTGCTGCCACTGCCCAGCCCCAACAGCTGGCAGAGTGGGGGAGGTGGCAGGGAGGGAGGGAGGAGGAAGGAGGGAAGATGGGGGAGGGCATGTTGCATGCTGCATGCAATTTTCCTTTCCCCCCATTCTTGGGAGCCAGTGGCAGTGTGGGGTGGAGTGGCAGGGGGTTGGGAGGGTGTATGGGGCTGCACCGGGAGTGGTGGGCAGTGGCAGGGCACACGGAGTAGGATGCAGGGGGTGGCAGGCCACAGGGCTGGACACAGAGGGTGGGATGGCACACGGGGCCAGATGTGGGGGGGGGCGCAGAGCTGGATGTGGGGGTGAGGAGGTGCATAGGACGAGATGCAGAGGGTGGTGCAGGAGGCAGTGGAGGTTGCACGGGGCTGGAGGCAAAGCAGCAGCACCGTGGGGTGCTGGGTGGTGGTGCTTTGTCCCTGCCTGCCCCTTCACCCCCATCATTCATGACAGGCAATTTTCTAGTATATATATATAGATTCCCAGGGGGCAGGGTATTATATATATATTTTTTCAAATTAAATTTCCCAGATTTAAGGATTAAACATGTAGGACAATGTGTCCACAATCAGAACAGCACTTAATTGAAAGCTGAAATCTTTACAAATGTCCAGACAGGGTAGATGGACTCTATATAGTGAACAATAATACTAGACAGTGGCTTATAACTGACTGGAGGGAACAAGGGACAGGGATTGGATTCATACCACAGGGGCTTCACTGAGACCCTGGAGGAAGAGCCAGCTCACTGCTTTGGCAGACCACATGAGCTCTAGCTGAGGCTAGAGCACTTTCCTACGAGAGGGGAGTGGGATGCTGCAATGCTCCATGGGATATTGGTGGAATGCGATCAATCATGAGTCATAATGAAATCTGGTACAGATGCCCTTACAGTGCTCTAACCTATAGCACTGAAGTCTGATACCACATCCATCCTAGAGTGGTATCTGCCATTTTACAGCACTCTGTGTGCCCTGACCATCTGTTCAGTTATGGATGTAGAGCACTTTCCATAATGCCTACCACACAGTAAGTGTACCTTGCCTACATGTCTGATTGATTATGAAGGCTTGGGAAATAAAGAGACTTTGTAGCAAAACCCCCAGTTTCTCTTTTTCTTTTTTTTTTAATGCATTTCCTCCCCTTCCCCAACTATTTCTGACTTTGTCTCTCCCTCTCTATTCCCTATAGATAAGTATAAGTGAGCTAAGACATAGGATAAGCTTCAGCATTTTATTTTGGTAGCAAGTTATATTTGTCTTGTTTTCTCTCCTTCTTTATATTGTATAATTACTATATTTATATTGATTTGTACTGTTCTATATTACTGTTTTACTGGTACGATATGATTTAGGCCTACATATTAGCATAAGTCATGTCAAATTTCCATTTTGCTTGTCAAGTCTCCATCTTGTCCCCAGGCCCGGTTGTGTAACCTGTGACTCACACCTACCCCTCCTATGTAACTTGGTTCCTGAATGAGTGGGGATGAATGAGGGTGCTTGAGAGACAATGGAAGTAGGTCTAAAAATAGCTCCCTGTGACTAACCAAACCATCAACACCAATACCTGGACCAAGGACCAGGCCCTTAAAACCACCCTCAGCATTCAAGAAACAAAAGATGAAGCAACCCACCATTGTGCCAGGCTGCACATGCTCAGTAAGAACACCTGGAGCCCTCTGGAACAGGACTGACCTTGCCTAGACAGGCCCCCCATAGGAAATCAGAGATAGTCTGCCCCATAAAAAGGGTAGTAAAGACTGATTCCTTGGGACACCCTCTCCATCTGGACCAGCATGATGCCACACCACCTAGCCACTCAGAGGCCCTGTCGGCAACCTCCCTCTGGACAACACCTACTGGACAAAGACCCCTTTTCAGTCTGGATAGGTAGCTATCATCCCCCACCCCCTCTTCAACCAAGGACTTGGACTCTGTTTCTCTTCCCTACCTGGACTCCAGCCCTTCCACTGAGTCTCTTTCTCCTGCTGTCATTGTGAGTGCTTGTGTGTGTGTGTCTGTGTGAGAACCAATACATTCATGGGGCTGTACAGTGTGTTGTCTGTTTAATATACCTGCTACTTGGACCCCTGAGTTTGGGTTTTGCTTTACTATGGTTCAGCCCTGCCCCAATCTCTGCTCCTCGCCCCTCTAGCTTCTGTCTCATTTCTTCCTCTCCTGCTTCTGGCTCTCTGCCAACTCCAACAATTGTCCTGAGCTTGTCTCTGCCTCCAAACCCCCTGTTTCATTGCCACTGCCTTTTGCCCTGAGCAGCCAAGTTTCTGCTTCAGTTTCTTTCCTGGCTGTCTCCTCCTTGCCACCACTTATCTGCCACCCCCTACCCCCAATATCTCAGCTGTCTGCCTCAGTTTCCAGCCCCAAGCTCCCATGTTTCTGTCTCTCTATCTTTCCTGGATGTCTCCTCCTTGCCACCGAGCTTCTAGGTTTTTTTCCCCTCCCATACACCAGTGACCTCAAGTAACCCTGGGGCCACTTGGTCTTAAGTAAACCCAAGCCTCCATTCCTCAGTCAGCTTCTGTCTAGTCCACTGGTTCTAATCCTGATTCTGGCAACATTCACTCCCTGCACTTCAATTCTCTCTCTCTTACACCTTAATCTTCCCCCAAGTACACATACATACTGTACCATCCAAGTTAGGAACTTACCTACATGTAGGTGGGTTCATTGTATGTGTATGAACTGGTGTGTGTGCGTATAGATAATTGTGTACATGATATATGAATTAGTGATCTGTGTATGGGTACCAAATGTGCTGGTATTGACAATTGATTTTTGTCTAATCTATAGTGTGTATGTGCTTGAATTGGTGATAGGTATGCATGTGCCAAGGCTGTGGATGTGCTGGAGCTGGTAATTGACTGTGTGTGTGTGTATATGCACCTAATTGATTTCTGTGTTTGCGTATGTGCAATTGTACACTGTGCCCTCCCATCTAGCAGCATAATTTTGAGATCCTGGGAGTTGGCACGACCCCACAAGACAACAACTTGAAGGAAAAATGTATTAACTTAATCTATAAATTCTTTTCTGGGTCATTCCCATTCTTTATTGTAATGCATCTGAAAAACAGAATGTCATTTTAACAGTAGCAATAATGAGTTATAAAATGCAAATTGCCCTTTTGGAAGTCATGGCATCATGAATTTCAGACTCAAAATGGTATTTTTCTAATATATGAAATGAAGTTGGCGGGCTATGTGAAATGAGTTGAAGTCTCAGTTCAGCTCCCAGGAAACAGGTGTTTGCATCTCACAAACCACAACCCTTGTTGGTAGAGTCATTAGGACAGACGAAGAACTGATCTACCTTCTACCTCCTAATTAGGCTTATCCAACTCTGAAAAGGGTATGTGTGGGAGGGGGCAGGATATGCTCTAGAATCCTTGCTTTTACCAGTTCTATGAACAAAGAGACCTTTCATCTTGAGGAATTTGTCAAGTGTGAAAGCTGATGTAGAAAATGTCCTTCAATATAACTTCCTTAGGACATGCCTAACCCACCACAGTAACCTGTGTTTCCTTCTATTACAGTCCTAGACTCATAGACTCATAGAAAATTAGGGTTGGAAGGGATCTCAGGTCATCTAGTTCAACCCCCTGCTCAAAGGAGGACCACCCCCAACTACAGCATCCCAAACAAGGCTTTGTCTAGCCAGGCCTTAAAAACCTTCAAGGATGGAGGTTCCACAACCTCTCTGGGTAGTCTGTTCTAGTGTTTTACTACTCTCCTAGTGTGGAATTCTTCCTAATATCCAATCTAAACTTCCTTTGCTGCAACTTGAAACTGTTGCTCCTTGTTCTGTCATCTGCCAGCACTGAGAACAGTCTAGCTCCATCCTCTTTCAAACCCCACTTCAGGTAGTCTTCTATTCTAAGCCCAGTTCCTTCCGTCTCTCCTCATAAATTATGTGCCCCAGACTCCTCACCATTTCTGTTGCCCTCCGCTGGACTCTCTCCAATTTGTCCACATCCTTTCTGCAGTTGGGGGCCCAAAACTGAACACAGTACTCCAGATGTGGCCTCACCTCTGTTGAACAGAGCAGAATAATCTCTCCCCTTGCCTGCTGGCAACCACTTCTACACAACCACAGTACAGCCCGGTATGCCACTAGCCTTCTTGGCAATCTTGGCAACAAGGGCACACTGTTGGTTTATATTCAGCTTTTTGTCCACTGTAACCCCCAGGTCCTTTTCAGCAGAACTGCTACTCAATTTTCTTTCTTAAAGACAGTCACAATCATGGCATCCCTGAGATCATCTGGGATTTTCTCATTATTCCATTAAGAAGGAGGCATGGAGCTGTGATGTGAGCTCCTCTCCCACCCCACTTGAAGATTTCAGCAGGGATTCCAGCAGCTCCAGATCCCTTGTCCTTCTTCATCTGCTTGATGGCTTTCCACACCTCACTGTGGGGTGGACAGAGTCTGAGATCACCTCTGACTAAAATCATCTCTGGCAGAAGAACTGTACTGGCACTCAAGAGCATCCACTGGTGGCAGATGAAGAATGACCTTCAAGGAAGGTTAGCTGCAAAATAAGCAGGGGTAACTGACGAATAATTAGTCATGAACCAAGCAACAGCAGTGCCACCAGGATGTGGTGGGGTAAGCAGATGGCAATGCTTTTCCTCCTGAAAAACCACATATTTCTTTTGACGGTGCTGCAACACAAGGAGTATAAGTCACCACTATAATAAAGCCTGCCCCGCCCCCAGCCATGGGTCTACAAGTCCTCAACAGTGGAGCAGACAGAAGAAGATATTAGAATCTCAACGTCTTCAAAACTTTCTTTGCTCTTTTACTATGCAACCTGTTTTCTGGTGCAGAAAATGTGTTTGCTTCTTCGCTTTT
This sequence comes from Caiman crocodilus, assembly GCA_030014935.1. NCBI lineage: Eukaryota > Metazoa > Chordata > Crocodylia > Alligatoridae > Caiman > Caiman crocodilus. The sequence goes on along the minus strand of JAGPOW010002067.1, from coordinate 169,344 downwards.
GCACCTCTTGTGCACACTTTTACTTTGAGCTATCCTTTGGCATTGGTTTTGAATAGCTTGCACAGGCACAGTGATTCTAATTTACTCTAGTTCACTGTATTCTAGCTCATGCTGTCTTAGCACAGACCCATCTTACCCACTCTGCTAATAATGAGAGTGGAATAAGTCGCAGCTTCTGTACATGACAAATAATCTTCCAAAGAACCTAAGAAGTTTCATATTTGTAGCAAACTCCAAATCAGATAACTTCTATGTAGTTTTACTGTGAACATGCATACATCTCGGGGAGACAGTATCCTTGATTTAGAGTAGAAACATTAGTGAAAAGTTACGTTTAGTAGAGAGTAGAGGAAGAGGCAGCAGATAAAGAGCTAATATGGATACGCAAGTTCGGAAAACTAGCATACCTATTCTGAGTCCAGTACACACAGGTATTTGGATGCACTGATGACCAACTTGTACAGAAAGAAAAGGGCTGTTGTGCCCCAACAGATATAATCATACTTTTCATGACAGGCTGGCCCAAGCAGAAGCTTTCCTGCATGTTTTACTGGAGTTTAAAGATTCTGAACATAAAAAGAAGGATGAACCTGAAGAAGATGCTCTCCTTTTAGGGACCAAACTACTATAATAGAGTTTCTTCAGTTAAAGGTCAAAAGTGCAACTAGCTTCAGCCAAGCTGAGAGACATCCTCTCTCTTTGCTACAGCCTTCTTTTTCTTTGCTTCAGCCCCATTTTTCTTTACCACATTCTTCTCATTCTGTAAATTGCAGAAAAGATATTTGCTATTGTCACACAAGTGGCTGATACTACAAACCTCTGCACTATTTGTGCACCAAGCATCACAGACACACGCATAAGCTGAGGGTTCATGACAGCAGCATGATAGAATATTTTATCCCAGTCACTCCACAGGTTCACTACATACAAATACACCCATTCATACAAATATATATATACATATATATATATATATATATGTATATATATATGAAGTGGTATGGAACTTCTTTTAAAAAGGTGATTGAGCTCTTGTGAGGCAGAGGGAGATTTATATTCTGCAAAGTTGAAATCACTAGCCTGAATAAAATCTGCTTGAAAGAAACATTGTATCTAGCCAGCCAGACAGGCAGACACATGAATGTCACAGCAACCGGGATTCATCCAGCATAAAAAAAAATTAGGCATGTGACAGCAAGTAAATTAAAAGAATAAAGGAAGCAGAGGCCAGATTATAGTGGGTGAATGTTATAACCAGAAACATTGATAATTATGCAAAACTGTGAAGTAATTTTGTAAAGAATAAGGTGATTAGCAGCTTACCCATAATGTCTCAGTTAGCCTGGGTAATTAAATGTTGATGTCTGGAAAGACAGAGGGCTGAGAAATGGTATTAAACCAGAGAGCAGGAGATGATTTGGCATGGTGGTTCTGCCTTTATCTCCTGTACCTTATCAATACTGCTTGCTTGGTCGTACAGTCTCAAGACACCTGATCAGGAACCTGAAGAATATCCTCAAGCATACTGTTACTTTAAACTCTGTGTTCTGGGCACCATTTCTTGATTCCTCAGGACATCACTCTGGAATCCCCCCAGATTAATTGTATGCAGGCTACACAGCTTCCAGATACAAAACAAAGCACCTCGAATGAGTAAGGGATGTTCTGTATCTTTTAAAAAATATTTGTTCTGGAAATGCAAACAGATTTTCAAATAAAGAATCCTGCCCATAGAACACTTCTAAAAATGACAATATTCTTTGGAGCAGGGGTTTTTTATTGACTCAAAGCACCATTGTTAGGCTCAAGGCACCCTTCAAAAAATGCCAGCTTTAAGTTTTCATTTATTTTTTTTACCATGGAAAAATACAGTATTTTTTCTGTTGCAAAGAACTCAGAAAGATCACAAAAGATCAGAATGTTTTTTACATTATGGTTTCTTACTTGAAATCATTGGGGTTATTTTGTGAATCATGTCTGTACACCTAACAGTGCTACTAGCTAATAGCATCCCCCTGTACCCCTGAAGGGATCTTAAGGCATCTCTGGTTGCCACAGCACCTTGGTCAAGAATCATTGCTTTAGAGACATCCCACATTTCCAAAGCTCTTCAATAATGCACATCACAAATATTTATTCCCAGAGCAGAACACTGCGACATAACTGTTTCTCCACCCATACACAATATTGCAGAGTTCACTCTCAAAAGCACGTGTCACACTGTATTGGGAAAGTCAATTCTTGTAATTAGGAATTAAATACAGTTCAAGTGAATTTCCTTGGATAGTTATTACCTATAACTAGGGATTTCAGATCATTGGCAATAAGAATTATATTCTATTAAGTAGCATCTAATGGGATATTGGAGACAACTTTTTTCCTAGCGAGTATCTTATGCAATCTTCATTTTTAAAAAAAAAATAGTGTTCAGAAAAGGTTACGATTCACTCCTTGCACACTGTTTTATGGCCTAACTCTCTTGCATGGAGACGTGAATTTTAAAATAACAACTTAGTTAATTACAAGAGGTTATTTTTTTCCAAGTCTTCTGGAAACACAATACCCAGTAGAATAAAGAATGCCGATTAATCTAACCAAAGAAACACAAAACAGGAGAATTACATCATCAGAATAAAGGCTCATTAGCTGATACTGTAGGAATACTGCACTGTTCCCTAGCAACTGTAGATAAGTGCATTGATTTGTGCAGTGCTCTGTCTGATACCCATTAAGTACATTGAGACACATTATGTGCAGAGAGCATATAGGAAAGAAAATGAGCATGTTGTACCAAGACTAATAGAAAAGACACAATAATTGAGCTGACTCGCATCTTTTCCCTTGTGAACACTGAGGATATGATGCATTCATTGAGAAGGGAGGTAAAGTGTGTGTTCATGCTATAGGCACTACATGAGAAATATGGATGTTAAGTTCCAATAAGTAGGTGTAGAGTAGACAGTGGGTGTATCTACATGAGATGTTTACTGCACACTAGATTAATCTAATGTGCATTAAAACATCACTATCTACATGGCACGTAAATTACTGTGCATTAAATTAGTCTAACATGTCATTAGTACCAATATATACAAGTACTAGAAAAATGATGCATTAACTAATGCTCCAAAGTGCACATGTAGACCACAAGCAGGCAGCAGGGGGCCACAGGCATCAAGAGGCCACAATTACTGCTTGGCTAAGCCCCGAGCTCCACAGGGTGGGAGGAGCTGTCTCAGCTCCAAACTGGCCCTGATCTCCATATGGCTGGGAGGGAGCTGCCCTAGAGCTGGGACAGCTCCCCCTGCCCTCCAGAGCCCAGACCTGACTCCTGTGCCCATTACCAGCCTGGGGCTGGTACCTGGGAGTGCTTAGAGCTTCCCCTGTCTCCTGCAGGGGATGGGGAGGGGTGGGGACAGAGCAGGAGGAGCCCAGGACTGAACATGCTCCCATTGGGAGCAAATTTTCTCCCAGTGGGCACACGTTCAGATGCGTGCCTGGGTGCATTAATTGCACATGTAGATGTGCCCAGTGTGTACATGCTGGCCCAGAGGTAGGTTAAAAAGTGATTCTAGAATAAGCAAGAGAAGCATAAATGATTCCAGAATAAGCAAGTGAATGCTAGTCAGGATGTGGCAGGATGCTTAAGGCATCTGCCACTTCAAGAGGCCAAGCTGCCAAAGTACTAGCCTTCATGTGGGATAGGAACTGATTATGGGGTTATCTGACCCAGGGAGCCTGCAGATGCTGGCTGGGGCTGATTGGAAGGAATCATTTGACCCCAAAGCAGGGTTGGGCTTAAGCCCAGGCCCTGACCAAAGCTGGTAACATCCTTGAAGGTGGTGGAAGAACAGTGCCCATCAGGACAGCTGCAAATCCTGAATACCAGCAAGGAAAGAACTGCAAGAAGTAGTCTGGAGGTTTGGGTAGGAACTAAGGGGCTGGAGGAGGTTTCTAGAGATGCAGGCTGGGGCCCAGGTGAGCCCGGAGAGGGGGGCCCAGTGTATGAGAGTTATTGTGGGATCTAGGGGAGCCCAGAGACAGGGGCTAGGAGTGTAAGAGACCCCTGAGTGAGTGTGGGCTAGCAGGCTGGAGGACTAATCTCAATAGAATCTCACTGGCCTGTCAATGGAGCCAGGGCCCAGGGAGGGGCAAAGTGTGGAGGCGGATGCAGCAGGAGATTGCCAGAGCCAGAGAGGGGACTGGAGTTCCCAACTGGACTAAGGTGGGGCCAGGGCCTAGGGCAGGCCAAAGGTCCAGGTGGGGCTTCTGCTAGAGAGGAAAGGGACAGAGAAACAGGTCCAGAATGAGCATGGCTATGATAGGGCCATCAGAAGTGAAAGAGGGTCAGAGAGAGAGAGAGATTGAGCCCAGGAGGCCTGGAGAAGACAGACTGAGACAAGGAGGGGCAAAGATAACTGGGACAGGACAGCCAGGAGCTTTTGATGACTGAAAACTGCACCCTACTAAGGTTTGGGAATCACTGGGCTGGGACTGCTCGTGGCAGAGTAGTCCCTAGAAAGGGCCATGAGCACCAAACCCCAGGGGCCAGTCTGGGGCAACTCCAAGCCCCAGACAAAGCTGCCTTGTGGGCTTCACCTAGGAGAGTTTACCCTGAAATAAAAGCAAGGACAGGACCAGAGGGGTCCAGAGCCCCCAGACTGGATGCAGTACACCAGTTGAGGCCTCACCAGTACTGAATAGAGTGGAAACTTGATTTGCAGGTGACACTCCTGTTAATACAACCCAGCTTCCCCAGTTCACCAAGTGTTACTACTACCAGAGCCATCCCTAAGGGTGTGCTGGGACTGGGCATATCAGCATGTGTGGGACCAGGGGATGGTAAGTGGCCAGAGTATAGAGCAGGGGGAAGGGGGGTGAGCAGCCAGAGTGCAAAGCCAGTGGTGCACGGTGGCTATGGCAGGACCTGTATGGCACTATCCATGGGGCCCCCCAAAGGCAGGGCCTGGGGCAGTCACCCCAATCCGCTTCCCCCACCCCCAGGGATGGCCCTGACTATTACCATGAGTGAAAAAAAAGAAAGAAAGAGCAGGCCCATACCAGGCATTCATAAACAGTCTGTGGTCCTCAGGGTATCCCACTCCCCTGGGCCCTTCCGGTGCCAACACAACCAGTTCTAAGTCCACTTGGATAGACTCAGTCCCCTTCCCCCTGCTGTGGGACTTCTCCAGGGTGAGGATAAAACGCCCCTCAATTCTTTGTATCCCCTTCCCAGGGCCTCCCACAGCGTAAAGAGTGAGAAAGAGAGAGGGAGAAAGGAAATCCTTAGTACTTTCCAAGTACTGGCCTCTTTCTCTCCTCTTTGGCAGCAACTCTCCTGGCCAGAGGACTTTCCACCCTTGCCTCCCTCTGCCACCATGGACAACCCCCTTCCTCTGGCCTGGGGAGACAAGGTTCTGTCTCCCTCTGCCACCATGGACAACCCCCTTCCTCTGGCCTGGGGAGAGTTTACATCCCAGTCAGCCATGCCAGCCTGGTCAGCCAAGGCAGGTTCCTGCTCGCTGGGCACAGGTATGGCCACTCTCTTTCTCCGTTCCCTCTGCTGGGTCCTGCAGCTGGCTGATTGTAGGTTGGGCCTCATGAGTGTCAACCCTCTACTGAGGACCTGGCATTTCTCCTCTAGGATACTTGCTTCCCTCCTTACCGCAAGTCCCCTGTTATAACCCCCTTCTAGGAGATCCTGCCCTCCAGTTCCCTGAATTCGTTAAAGTCTGCTTTGTGTGTCCTTGGTCTAATAAAAAAATATCATATTCACCCAAAGAACCTTATGTGTCCTTATGCTGCTGCTCTCTTTCTTTCCTCCCTTTAGGATTTTGAGCTCTATCATTTCATAGTCACTGCCACCCAGTTTATCTTCCACCTTCACATTCTAATCAATTCCTCCCTGTTTGTGAGCTGTAAGTCAAGAGCTTTCCCCTAGGTGGCCTCTCTACCATCTGTATCAGAAAGTTAACCCCAACACACTCCAGGAATTTGTTGGATTATCAGTGCACTGCTGTGTTTCCCTCTCAGAAGTTATCTGGAATATTAAAGTGCCCCATGAAATGGTCCTGCTATTTGGAAGCTTTACTGCTTGTCATTTATTTAAAGAAGGCCTCAGCTACCTCCTTCTCCTCATTTGGAGGTCTGTAGCAGATATCCATTATGATATACTTCCTGCTACTTTCCCCTCTGATCCACAGGCTTTCAACAGGCCTATCTTTTACTTTGCACTGGACCTCCAAAACATACCTCTATGTATAGAGCAACACCTTCTCCTTTGGTACTAATGATAACACCAATGATATTATTATGGAATCATATGTCTATACCAGATTCAACAATTTTATATTAATAGTACTAATCATTTTCAAGAAGTGTTGTTCAATCTTTTATTATTCAGTGATAGATAATGAGACACTGGTTCTTCTCCTTGGGCAAAAGCAACCCCTTTAGCTTTTTCTGAGTTATTAATGTATAGGGCACCTAGGGACCTATACACGAGCATGGAGGCTGCTCTGATATACTGGAATTCCAGCACATCAGAGCAGATTTGATTAATCGAGTCTGCTGGAATGTGGCAATTGCTGTGCTCCAGAAACCTCCTACTGCTCATGTATCAGCGTCCCTGTGCTTAAAAAAGGCAGGGGAGGGGGCTTGATCTAAATCTTGTCAAAAGACCTTTAGTTCAAGTGCCCCCACTGCCATTTTTAAGTACAGGGATGCTGATACATGAGATGCAGCAACACTTTAATTATAGCAACTCCAAAAGCACATGTAAAAGTGCCCATATTGACTTTCTGCACAGTACTTTATATATATTTTACTCCAAGTACTCTCTGCCACATATACTTGGCCCTGTACTTATTATACAAGATGATAGATACTGACAACAATAGAATTACACATAGATCAAGAAATGTGTTTGGTCCAATATAAAAAAAAAATGGTTTTTACCTGCTAGCCATAAAGCTTACATGTTCATAGCTGAAGTCAGTGTGGTTCCTCTGAGGCAAAACAGGCATAACCAAGTTAAAAATCTCCCTAATTCAGCTTCTCTGAATAAAATAATTATATGAAGTAACATGATTTGGTGAAGGTGAAATTTGAGTGCAGTCCATTTAAACTTTCCCAGAGAAAGACTATTTAATATAAATAGAAAAGAGCCAAAAAAAAAGAAGTAAAGTTATTGCCTTGTAAGCCTTACTCTTGTCCAATTTCTGAAACTGTCATAGGATGACTCAAGAGTGACACCCAGTGACAATTTATAAAAACTTGTATGAAATCTGTTTTTTCCTTCACGTTGTTAAGTAACTGTTTCAAAAGGATGCTGTCACCATGTGGGGCAACAAGGCTTCCAGGTGCCCTGGAAGCAGGGAGGATTCCCCCCTGACTGCCCCTGGCTGGCAGGGAACCACAGCCTGGAAACGGCTGAGGGTCAGTTCCACTTACCTCCAGTTAGCCGAGCCCCAGAAGTGGAGGCACGTGCAGGTCTCCTGTGCCACTTTAAAAGCACAGTCTCCCTGTGTGGGGGGAGGTGCGGTGCTGCTGATGCTATAAAAAGGCACTTGGAGCTCCGACAAGCAGCAGCTGATGGTGAGGAAGCAGGGGCAGCATGGGCTATAAGGACCACCTCCATGAATCCAACAAGCCCTGACAAGGACACTGAGGAGCTGTCAATAAGCCTGACTGGACGAGACCTAGAGGGGTCTCTGTCTCCAAAGACAGAGATCAGGAGGTGAGCATCCAACTGGTGGGACCCATCTCATGACTGAGACTGGATACCAGACACTGGATGCATGAGCCTGTCTCCCCATGCAGTGTGACCTGGAGCTCTCTGGGGTTTCTTTGATTTTCTTTTTTCTCCTTGGGTTCTCTTCTTTTTGGCAGGAACCAATTGTTTTGGCCAATACAGGAGAGTCCTGGCACAGTCCACAGAGGCCCAGCAAAAGAAGTCAAGTAGCCTCAAGCATATTTAGAGTATGAGATCCAGCATAGGGAGGGCCCACCTGGCTGCTCCAATCACAAATGAGGAGAATGGTTAACTACCCAGGTGCCTAAGGGTAACACTCCAGTGTTATAGACTTTGAAAATGAATAGACATCAGAGTTGTCCTTCATGCAGATGGGACGACAAGGTTGTTTATCTCATATAGGAGCCTGGTACACCACCACTGCTACAACTTCATCCAGTTGGTGAGTGTATGGGGTGTAGGGGAGGTGGAGCCCCAAGTCACTCGTCATAGCACCAAGCCAAACTGAGGGTGGAGAATCACCCTGTTTCTGGAAGGACCTCCCTTTCCATCAGTAGTTTCTAACAACCAAGATGTAGCAGGCAAGTAGAAGGGAAACCACCCCGGGGCAGGAGACTCTGAGTACACAGCAGTACATTAAATCAAAGGGCTAGGGAGAGGTGTTTGGTACAGGGACTGCAACATTTAGCCTGTGACCTTGCTACCAGCCCTACTATGAGGACAAATGCTGTCAGTTGTAACATTTGCCTATCCCTGGAAGTAGCAAACTATATATCGGTTTTTGAAAAATGTAATAGCAGGCATGCTAGATATGTTACAATGCTATCAAGCATAACAGCAATTTAATTAAGAGCATTTCAAGAAATCAAGTAAGTCTTCCTCCTCTGATAAGTAAAAAAATGCATTTGGAAATGAGGCTGGAATTTTATATATTTATATATTTCCCTATTGTCAGATGGACACAGACATTTCCACTATGCTAATCTCTATAATTTAAAAATATTTACAGTATTCTAACAATTTGCAATCTCTAAACAAACTTATTTTACTAAAGGAGGAAAACACTATCAAAACACATGCAAGTCTAATGATGCTAGAATGCAGTTAAATTAATGTTTAAAAAGGGACTAAGGGTAGTGTTGCCATGTGTCAATAGCAATCTGAGACCTGTCAGTTCTTAGTGAAATTGTATAAGAATAATGTAAATGGGTGGCATTACCAAGCCACCAGGAATGCAATCATAATGGTTGTCCACATTTGGCTTGTGGTAGCCTACAAGTGCACGTCACAACTCAATTTGTCACGTTAGATTGTCATACCATCCCAAAGACCCAGGAAGTCTGTCTATCAATCTATCCCTGTAGATTAGGGGTGGCCAACCCATGGCTCCAGAGTCCAAAGTGAGAAATGTGCTCACTGCGAGCAGTCACATCACATGATGTGACATAACAGGTGTGGAAGCTGGCCACTGTGTGCTTGTGCAAAGATTCAAGGAGATGCATATTAAGTTCTGAAGAGCTGCATGTGGCTCTGGAGCCATGAGTTGGCCACCCCTGCAGTGTAGATCATAGAGAAGAAAGGATTTGCAAAACAGTTTGGCTTATACATATCGTGCTACGGGAAAAAGCACATTAATATCTGTGTGGTGTTCAGTTATAAATAAAAGTGAGACTGAAAGAAAGAAAAAGTTAGACAAAAATAAGAAAATCTTTTAGAAATCAATCAGAAGAAAAAATCAAACAATATTAAATATAGATTGTAATTGTGAAGCTTGCATCTGAGGTGCTCTGGGATGGCTTATGAGAAAGTTGATATTTAAGTCAGATATGCTGCAGAAACTAAAAAAGGAAAAGCTGAATGTTCAGTTGAATGTTTATGAGAAAAATAGAATACCAGTGAAAACAGTAAAGCCTTTTCAACTTGGATATGTGGTGGAGAAGGAGATTAGAGGAACAAAACAGTCTAACAGCAAAGACTTAGCAAACAGTGTTTTGTACTTCTCCATAAATCCTAATCACAGTTCACAATAGTACATGCCTTACTTGCAGTGTTCAAATGGAGAAAATCTGAGGCAGACCATTAGATGGCATGCTGTAGGTCATAGAAACCAATGAGCAGCAGAGAAAGAAGTAAGATTCATAACAAGCGAGTTGTGGTCCAGAGCTAAATCAGAGACCAAAACTTCTTTCTTTAGCTATGTCGCATCTAGTGAGTTCTCAGCTTTTGTGACCTCTTTTTTTTCCTATTAAACCATGGACACACTGAAGACGAGGGTTGATTTTATCTTCAGTAATGATAAGGATGTAACTCTAAAGCATCTTTATTGTAAGTTTTATTTTGCCAGGATTGGTGGGTTGTCTTTATTTGATAAAAATACTGTTCATTTTATACACCTGCTTGTTTGCAAAGATTCTTGATTCTGGATTCTGGATTATGCTCAAATGTTTCTAAAGATTAGTCACTTACTATCCCAAACTTTTCCTAATGCAGTGCCTGCAAGGTGCTGCCTGGGGACTCAAAGAAACAAACCTGTAATGTTGATGACAGGGCTTCCATTCAGTGGATTTGAGACCAGTCCCTTAAATTCCTCTTTAAGAAAAAGTTTATGTCTGCAAAGAAAATAAGAAGTGAGAGAAGATGTTGAAGAGCTAAATAAAGCTTTTCATTACTATCAGTAATTATGCAAATACACTGAGTTACAATTGTTTATTTTAGCATGCTACCCTTTTGACAGCATATTCATTAGAGACAAGAAAAATTCTGTTCCAAAAGACTTATGGTTTTCAAACGTATGAAGCCTATTCAAACGCTGTCACATTTTCTGTAATTATCCACACCTTTATCCCAGAATGGCATATTTCAAAGGCAGAATGCAAGCATATTGTACGTCCTCAGCCACACAGTGCTGCCAAAGAGTATATTTTCAAGCTTTGATCCTATTTTGTTTTGGCATCAGAAATTTCTCTCTGGTAGAACTCTCCGTGTTAATGCCCATTTCATTGCATGGAATGAAGGGGGTTAAATTAATAACATTTTCCTCATTAAGTGATATTACATCCAGCCAATGGAGTTGGTCCAAAATGTAGTTTATGTTACTGTCAGCAGATCTACTGAAGTTGTCAAGGACTACTCATGTGAGAAGGGTGAGGAGAATGTGGTGCAAGAAGAAGTTACAGCAAGCTTCAATACTGAGATAATATGTTGCTTTAAAAAAAATGTATGATAGGACTATCCAAAACAGCAATACTGTTGTATCAGCATTACACATAGGTTGTATCCCTTGTACTAAGAACCAGCACAAAGCCTGTGCAGCGCGTAGGTCCTGAACAACAGGGATTGTCTCAGCTTTCTGCTTTAGGATGCTTTTACAGATAACTGTACCAGATTTAAGGTTTGCATGCCAGAACAGCTGCAAAACAGCTGCCAACAAGTTTTTCTACTGGCATAGCTACATCACAAACAACAACAGCTAAGAGCTGACAAAAGAATTCCTATGGCATAGCTACATAGGCCAGGGTCTGCAATTGTCCACGTGAACACGCTCCCAACCAACAGTACTATTTCTGCAATTCAAATACCAACTATTTTGGCCTTTATTTCTGAGGGATCCATAGAGAACATTCAAGAATAAAGTGGATTTAAATTCCATCATCATGGCAGTCCTAAAGACTGCCTGGGCTTAACAAACAAACAAGTAAAATCTTCAATATCCTCCACCCTAGTAGCTATTGCCCTCAGGCTTTTTAGCAATGCTTTGAACATGGGCGACTGGTGCCTTCTGGGTCAGGGGAGCACCAGTGACGACCGGCTGATCGCCAGCGGAGGGGCCAATCATTGGAAATGCTGGGGCAGTGCACCCAGAAGTGCCAAAGGCACTTCCCTCAGCACCCCCATTCCCCGGCACTCTCAGGGGGGCACGAGTGTTCCACGTGCCCCCTTGCCCATTGCCTAAGGGCAGAGCACTTGCTCTTAGGGGGGACACCAGTGCTCTCAGGGGGTGCACATGCACCCCCGTGACCCCTCTGTGTGTCGCCACTGGCTTTGAGGAGAACAGGAGAGGCTACAGATTCTAATATCCTGCAAATCAAACCTGCCTGGATGAAGCAAGTGTTCTCCGAAATCACACTTCCTTTTTTTTAAAAAGCATGTTACTCCTTAACTCTGACGGTGGGGAAAGAAGGGTGAGCTGTATCTCAGGGGACCGTTAGTAACAAACATGGGAGGAGGACGGGGCAAATAATTCTGCTCATTAACTTTTACGTGTGACAAAAAACCATGCCCTTACTTAAGCACAACACTGTATAATATGTCATGCCAGAGTTCAGTAGAACAAAGAACATGGGTTCTGCCTATTTTAATTAGAGCATTGCTAGGAAGAGAGTGATGTTGTTTACCATGTTGCTATATCTGGCATTTAAAAAAAATTAAAGACTAAGACAACTAAAGACAGAAATATTCATTAAAAATAGTAATTAAAATAACAATAGTGCAAACATTTGTCACCTAAACGTCTGAAAACTTCCTGTAATTATTACTGTCAAAGGTTATTTAACTAGGAATTGAATTACAGAAAGCACTAAATGTGTGAAAGACTGTAAGCTTTTTGGAGGAAAAAAAGTGGTCTTCTAGTGCCATGTATGCCAACATCATTATATAACTAATAAAAACAAAGCTCTGAGCAGATGTCTGGTAGAATACCAGAATCATTTTCCTGATGGCTACAATAGCTTCTTTCTACATAATGTAAGTTTAATTTTAAAAAATCTTGGCTTTTGCAGTTTCAGAGAGAAATCTGCCATGCATTGTTGTCTTATTGTCTTGGCAGATAGATACAAAAAAATTAACCCCTGCTTCAATTCTTAAAAAAATACTTGAATTACAACAGAAACAGATTTGGCCAAATAGCAGAGAGATGTCTGAACTGTCCCCATTCAATTCAAGTCTGGAAATGAATACATGAAAATAAACTTTTAGGCATTTTGTGGCTGATTATTTGAACAGACCTCTAATTCTTCTGTGAGTAATGGCAAGGTATAGGTAACGGACCAGCACATTACTGTGATATTCTATTTTATGATTTGATGCCTGATAACAGATTTAGATCACTACTTTTAAAAGTATGAGCGAAGTCCTTACTAGAGAGGTTCTCAACCTGTTGGGACTTGAGGCACCACTCCATAACTTTTATGAAATGAATGGTATCAATTTCAAAAACTGAAGTTATATATTATAGCTCACACCCCACAAAAAATGACTTAAGATCACCAGGTAATTGGTACTGTGTCAATATTCCATCAGGTCTTTTTTAAATTGCATAATTATCTGGTGCCCTAACATTACCAGCCAATCGGAGGCATCGGGTGTTTGCAAGAGAGGAAGTGGAGCCGTGACCTGCAGGAACAGCACATTATACTGTTTATCAAGAAATTTTTGGAAGGTTTTAAAAGTCATTGATAGTTTGCACTTAAGGCTATAACACTCCCATTGTGTGTTTTCAGAAGTGATCTAAAGGACAGTGCACTGAACTGAGTCCAGTTTTGGGCCCCCCAATTCAGGAAAGGGATGGATAAGCTCAAGAGAGTCCAGAGAGCAACTCATATGATCAAAGACCAAAAGAGCAAACCTTACAAGGAGAGGCTGAGGAACATGGGACTCTTCAGCCTAGAGAAGAGAACGTTCAGTGGGGACTTGGTGGCAGCCTATAAGTGCATAAGAGGGGTGCATCAGGATCTGGGAGAACAGTTGTTCACCAGATCACCCCAAGGAATAACAAGGTCCAACAACCAAAAACTCCTAGAAGGCCAATTTAGACTAAACATAAGGAAAAACTTCTTCACAGTCCGTGGCCAGAGTCTGGAACAAACTCCCCCCGGAGATGGTGCAAGCACTATGGCTGTGCAAAGCTTTGGTCGCTGATTTGATTCAGCAGAGATTTGGCCTGATTCACTGGTGGGATGTGGTCAGTGGGGTCCCCCAGGGCTTGATCCTAGGGCCTGCACTGTTCAACATCTTCATCAGCGACTTAGATAAAGGGGTGAAAAGCACTTTATTCAAATTTCCAGATGACACTAAGATATGGGGAGAGGTGGGCACAATAGAAGGCAGGGACAGTCTACAACTAGATATGGACAGGTTACAGGAGTGGGCAGTGTGGCAGAAATGCCACCATGGGTGCCCCTCTCCAGAAATCTCTCCCTGTGCCAGCCTGAGAGGCTGCTGGTGAATCCCTCAGGGCAGGGATCTCAT
>JAGPOW010002067.1:144179-155245 GCA_030014935.1 Caiman crocodilus | reverse complement strand
GTGTGCTCCAGGGAAGGGGTCGGCCGGACGCGAGGCACCCCAAGGGAGGCACTCGGAGCCTGGAAGGTGGTCAGGCGCAGGGAGGTGGGCGGCTCAAAATGGGAGTGCCCCCTACTGGCCCGCCACAGGCAGATGGGTTTCAACACGGAGAAGTGCAAGGTACTGTACCTAGGGAGAAAGAACCATCAGCATACCCATAGGCTGAGGAAGTCCCTTCTCGTCAGCACAGAGGCAGAAAAGGATCTTGGAGTCACTATTAATTCCAAGATGAACATGGGCCACCAATGTGTGGATGCAATCAATAAAACTAACTGCACCTCCACAGATGCATCATGAGCAGGTCCAAGGAGGTGATCCTCTCCCTCTATGCAACATTGGTCAGGCTGCAGTTGGAGTATTGTGTCCAGTTTTGGGTGCCGCACTTCAGGAGGGATGTGGACAGCATTGAGAGGGTCCAAAGGAAGGCCACTCGCACAGTCAGGGGGCAGTAGGGCAGGCCCTATGAGGAGAGGCTATGGGACCTGAACCTGTTCAGCCTCCATGAGAGAGGGGATCTGGATGGCCATTTATAAACTTAGCAGGGGGGACCAGGAGGAATGGGAGAGTCCTTGTCCCCCGAGCACTACCAAGAATAACTAGGAATAACAGCCACAAGTTGACTGAGAGTAGATTCAGGCTAGACATCAGGAAGTGCTACTTCACAGTTATAGTTTCATAGTAGTTAGGGGTCAGAAGGGACCTGAATAGATCATCTAGTCTAACCCCCCACCACTGGTTGGAGCACACACTGGGATCATGTGACCCCAGACATGACCTCTTTTTGAATTTACCCAAGGTAGGAGCAAGGACCACTTCCCTAGGAAGTTGGTTCCAGATCCTAGCTACCCTGACAGTGAAATAGTGCCTCCTAAAGCCACCAAATCCCTCCTCAGCCTCCGCTTGCTGAGGCTCAACAGGTTCAGGTCTCTAAGCCTCTCCTCCTAGGGCCTGGCCTGTTGCCCTCCAACCAAACGGGTGGCCCTCCTCTGAACCCTCTCAAGGCAGGCCACATCCTTCTTAAAGTGCGGTGCCCAGAACTGGACGCAGTACTCCAGTTGAGGCCGAACCAGTGTCGCATAGAGGGGGAGTATCACCTCTCTGGACTGGCTTGAGATGCATCTTTGGATGCACGACAAGGTGTGGTTGGCTTTGGTGGCTGTGGTCTGGCACTGGCAGTTCATGTTCATCTTGGAGTGAATAATGACTCCAAGATCCCTTTCTGCCTCTGTGCTCACAAGGGTGGCTAGGACCTGGAACCAACTTCCAAGGTAATTGGTGCTCACTCCTACCCTGGGGGTCTTCAAAAGGAGGCTAGATAATCACCTTG
Organism: Caiman crocodilus; assembly: GCA_030014935.1. Classification (NCBI taxonomy): domain Eukaryota; kingdom Metazoa; phylum Chordata; order Crocodylia; family Alligatoridae; genus Caiman; species Caiman crocodilus. The sequence continues at coordinate 153,879 of JAGPOW010002067.1, read as the reverse complement.
CTGGGGTCATTTGACCCCAGCACGCTTTCCTGCCCATGGCAGGGGGTCAGACTTGATGATCTGCTCAGGTCCCTTCCAACCCTAGCAACTATGAAACTAGGAAAACCTTTAATCTCTCTGAATCGAATTGGAACCCTCCAAATCGATTCAGAGAGATTTGGAGAGATTCAATGACTTGAACATAGACACAGCTTTAAATGCTTTTTCTACATGCCTCAAGGTACCAGGTAGCTCATGAATGCTGAGATGGTGGGGCAGCTGGAGCATCCCACAAGAGCATGGGGGTGTCCCTAGTGCTCAGCAGGAGACCTGGAAGTGGACCAGAAGCGAATCCAAAACCGAATCGAATATGGCCCATTTCACACACCCCTAGCAATCACCTACTCTGGACTCATTCAAAAGGCTTTTGGAAGTTTATCTGGCTTGGATTATTTGATCCTCACAGAGTTCCTGCCTACGGCAGGTGAGTTGGACTTGATCTTGTGAGGACCGTCTAGCCCCTAACGTCTATGAAATCTATTAAATCTATGAAACTTTGGGTGTTTTGGGGTGGTTTATGTTTATCACACCATAGCATGAACATGAGCCATCAGTGTGATGCTGTAGTCAGCAGGGCAAACAATACACTGGCATGCATCAACTGATGCATCTCATGTAAAACCAAGACAGTGATTCTTCCACTTTACTTGGCATTGGTGAGACCACAGCTGGAGTACTGTGTCCAGATCTGGGCACCGCATTTCAAAGGACGTGGAAAAGCTTGAGAAAGTCCAAAGAAGAGCAACACTTATGATCAGAGACTTGCAAGACAAGCAATATGAGAAAAGGCTGAGGGACTTGGGTCTCTTCAGCCTAAAAAAGTGAAGGCCAAGAGGAGACTTGGTAGCATCTTACTGCTATATCAGGGGAGTACATCAAGGGCTCAGTAAACAACTGTTCACCAGGGCACCTTGGGGAAAACCAGGAGTAATGGCCACAAGCTCCTGGAAGACCACTTCAGGCTCAACTCTAGTAAAAACTTCTTCACAGTCATGGTGCCTAGACTGTGGAATAAACTCTCTCCAGAGGTGGTGCAATCACCTACTCTGGAAATCTTCAGGAGGAGACTGGACAGTCACCTTGCTGGGGTCACCTGATCCCTGCCTAGTGCAGGGGGGCTGGACCTGATGATCTTGTGAGGTCCATTCCAGACCCTTACAACCTGTGAATCTGTGTATCTGTAAGGCGAGAAGCCAGTTATGTGTGTGCATGTAAATTAGGAAGCAAAATCTTGCCTGAAATATTTTAATAGCCCTCCACTTTTTTACTCCATCTGATGGCTTTCTGGGTAAAAATAGCCCAAAAATAAACTGTATTTCTTGTTTTTGGTACCTACAATCCACAATATCTAGCCTCTCAAACTTACATTCTCCAAAGTTGTTTCAGAAGCATCTGATGCTATAAAGCGGCTGCTTACACACAGAAGTATTTTGTAATGTCCTGATGCAAATAGAGTGTAGCAAGCCCACACTTGCAGTGCTGCTGCTGGCATGCCCTGCCCAACTGGGAAACACCCTGATATCTAGCCTAAATCTGCTCTCTGTCAGTTTGTGACCACTGTTCCTTTTCACCCCAGGAGGCACCCTGGTGCATCTCTGATCCCTTGTTGTGTCCCCCTAATTAATTTGTAGGTGGCCACAAGATCACCTCTCAGCCTTCTCTTGTGGAGGCTGAAGAGGTCCAGGTCCCTCAGTTTCTCCTCAAAGGGCCTGTACTGTAAGCCCTTAACCATACAAGTGGCCCTCCTCTGGACCCTCTTGAGTCTATCAACATCCTTCTTGAAGTATGGTGCCCAAAACTGGATGCAGTACTCCGACTGCAGTCTGACCAATGCCGCATAGAGGGGAAGTATCACATCCTTGGATCTATTTCTCATGCATCAGCTGATGCATGATAAAGTGAAGTTAGATTTGCTGATGATTTCATCATATTGACAACTTGTGTTCATCTTGGAGTCCACTATGACTCCAAGATCCTTTCTGCTTCTGTGCCTCATACTTGAGCTTCTAGCTGCAGCTGGTATTTCCAGAAATCCCACTCAGGATGGCCTCTTGGGGGCCCCCAGTGGGTTCTGGATGGACACACGGAGGTGATCTTGCAGCCTGGTCTTTATCACACAGGATCTTAATCAGGTCTTCACTCTTTTGTTTCTCTCTCACTGGAAGGCCTCTCTTTTCATCATCTCTTTCAAGTCGGCCACTATCATGTGCTCAGACTCGTCAGCCATCCTACACTGAGCAGCTGACCTGATGCCAAATTAGAGATTGTTTGTTCAAGGGTTTTCAGTGACTCTATTCCCTTCCCCAAATCATGGCTTCAATACAGCAAATTGTCACATCCCACAGCTACCACCACATGTGGTGGGCCAGTAGGGGGTGCTCCTATGCTGAGCTACCCACCTCACTGCGCTCAACCACCCTCCAGGCTTCAAGTGCCTCCCTAGGGGTGCCTCACGTCTGGCTGACCCCCCTCCTGGAGCACCCGCTATGGGCCCACCACACTCCCAATACTTCTCCTGATGAGTCAGACCACATGTGCTGACTTCATGCTACTTGTAATGGTAAGGTTTGCCCCAGCTCCACAAAACCGTGATGGGAAATGTGGAACCCCCAAGGGAAAGGGGAGAATAAAAGGGGAAGTAGGGGAGCCAAGGCCACCACAGGCCAGCCTCCTGTAGTCATAACCCTCTCTCAGGCCATTAATGCCAAGAAGCTCACCAAGGGGTTGGGGCTTGAGGGAAAGGAGGATGAATTGCTTGCTTTGGACCCCCTTCCCATGCCCTTCTCTGCTGAAGCCCGGAGCCCAGCTAAGGCGTCAATTCCCCCTCCACACCAGCTTTTGGGCACTTAAGAAAGTATGTCCCATTGAATTGGATCAGAAATTTGTGTAATTGATGCAACCTTGCCATTTCTTTCAAGGTCATGATGTGCTCCATGGGAGATTAGAGTCTAAACATAGATAACCTGAGCACTTACGTGTAAATAGCTCCCCCTCCTGCCAAAGCACTCACAGACAAGCATTGATAGCATTTGTTTACCCTTTTGCCCACTGAGCTCAACAGCAGTTTTGGCAGAGAGCACCCTGGGTCAGGGACAAGAGATACGAGGCAGCTATGTCTGACAACTACTACAGTCTCAGTGCAGCAGGAATGAGAAAAAGTGTCTCCTTGTCAAAAAATCCTCCAGGCCTCCCTCTTTCCCTCCCAGGCCAGGAAAGGCACACATGTAATGGAAGGATTCTGTGTGGGAACCATCATCTCAACCACCTGACTCTCACTGCCAAGATGAATCCCAGCTTGCACACCTGGATAGGGTGGCAAGTGGCCCAACAGCACTTTTTTCCCTCCTCCCGATCCAATCCATGGGTGAAATCCAATGGGTGCCAGCTAATTCTGATTCTCATGGCATCAGCAGTCACTGCATTGACCTCTCAGGGCAAACCCAGCTTCCCTCTTGTGATCATGGGCCCATCCCAGCCCTGAACCTGTGCCATCTCCTGTCCCCTGTCCCACTCCCTACACCCCCACTCCTGCAAACTAAGCTCCCCCTTGTCTGCAGGTTTTGCATCTTTGCGTAGAAGGCCAGTTCCCAATGGCTGGCATGGGGCCTCCCAGTGGAGGGGTGGATAAATTTGGGCCACTGGGCTTTGCTGACAAAGCTCCCCAGTGACTACTTGGCCTGGCAGGCTAGTGGGCCACCCTTTCTCCCCAGTTCTGAGTGCTCCTGCACCCCTTTAGGACTGGCCTAGAACTGCCTGGTGGCCTGCACCTATGGGATGACAAACAAAACCCAGACATCTGGGACATGTGCGCACACACATACACACACACACACAACCCAGGTGTCTAACACACTCACACACACGTACTTGGCAGGCTCAGGGTGCACTGGGTGGGCATGTGCAGGACAGTTGGCTGATGGCTCATAGCCATGATGAGCTGCTGCCGCATCATGTTAAGGTGTGTGGCCATGATGTTCCTGGCAGCCAATCAGGGGTGGCTTGGCCTTTTCATTCTGCTCACGAGTCTTCAGCAGCCCAGGGAGCCCACGGAGCACACTGGGAGGTATGCAACAGCTCCCACAACCTGTACATTTGGGCGGTGCAGATAGGCTCTGAGCCCACCATAAGAGCTAATATGTGTTCTGCTTCTTCCCAACTTAAATGGGGGTGCTTAAATTAAAACTCAGAAGTTAGAGTGTTTCTGCTATAGGCTTCTTGAATGCCTGTACTTAGCTTTAATGTTTGGAACATGGGACAGAAAGAGGTCCCCCAGGCCATCAAGTTCCCTGTGTTTGTTGGCAATTTAGTGTCCAAAATGGTCTGCAAGATCATACATCCCAACCCCTCTTACATACCACAGCTACAAAGCACCCTACGACATGCCTCAGTTAGAGAGAAAGGGAGTCACAGATACTGCCAAAATACAAATCCTACAACACACCATAAAAGAGGTACTAGTTAAAAAGCAGGGGAGACAGGAGCTTTGCAAATGTTTCATTAGGGGTTAAATTTAGGACAAGTTAGCTAACGTGCATAGATACAGCTGCATCCAAAGAACTTGCACATTGCCCTCCTTTTTAAACTGGCTGCAATGTATGTTTGTCCATATCCTCCCTCACCCATCCTTCTAGACCTTCTTTGTACTTGTTCCTGTTTAAACTTGTCTTGATAACAGTAATTAGGGACCTACTCAAATTGTGATTTCATGGATTTTGTGGACATTGCAAAAATCAGTTGATATCCATGAAATCCAAGGGGAAAAAAAAAAACTTATTAAAACTAAATGCTGGCTCCCCAGTGGGAGCCAGTAGTCCTCTTGGTCTTTGTGGCTGCGCACTCTGCCAGGAGGGAAGGAAAAGGGGGGGCTACTGGGACAAAAGGGAGCAGGCAAGATGGTTACCACTCCCACCCCTTACTGCTGAAAGGGCTGCCTTTTTGTGGCCCTGCTCCAGTGGAAAAGAACAGATGGATAGCTCTCTCCAGTCAGTGGCGGGGAGCAGGACCCTACCACAATAAGCCCATGAAAATGGCGGCTGGCTGCCTCCTTGATTTGAGTAGACCCCTAACAATAATCTATTTTTTCTTGGATGACTAGGAGATTACTTTAATCTTGACATATAATGATTTAGAAAATACTAATACTGTGGCATTATTCATTGGCAGGACCACCATATAGGGACAGCTGAACCAACACTGACAGTAGCATCATCACTATCAATTCTAGTATGAAAAAAGTGGAAGGCCAACTTCTAATCAATCTAGGCAGCTTATGTGCTTTAACCATAATTTTTTGAAGTGCTATTGTCTCACAGTATGAATGAATATTTAAGCTAGCATTATATATTAGTCCTTTGCATTTATACATACATGTATAATACCTTTTTGAAGTGCTGAAAAAAGTCCAGATTCAAGATGTAATGGGGGAAACCTTCATTTATTCTGACACAGAATCTTCCTTAAATTATTGTAGTCATTAGAACCATGTGTTATTCGAAAATGAGTTTTAGCTAGAACCTATCTATACGACAGATTATTTGCATGCTTCTTTATACCATGTGTGACAGGGCGCCTTGGGGCCACCCTTAATATGGCCCCCACACCTGTCTCTGGGCAACCGCCTGCCTACTCGCCTGCCACGTCTTTGATGTTAATTGGTTCCTTGGCGGGAGGCTGCCCTTCTACTTGTACTGCCCCCTCCACTAGGGGGCGCTGTCTGCAGCTCCTTTCTCCCCAGTACTGCAGCCCAAGCCTCATGGATATCGTGGCCCCTCTCTCATTCTCTCTGGACCGTCTCATGTTTTGTCCCTTTCCTGGACTCACTGCGCCCACCTTGGGCTCTTCAATATGGCGCTCCCCACTCTGGGCTCACCACACCCACACTGGGCTCTTAAATATGGAGCTCCCCTCTCTGGGCTTGCCTCACCCCCACAGGGCTTCTCAGTGGGTTGCCCCCTGTCTAGGGCCTCAATACTGCCCCCTCCTTGGGGCTGACTGTGCCCAACCTGGGCTCCCGAATGCTGTCCCCTTCCTGGGGCTGACTGTGCCCAACTTGGGCTCTCTAATGCCTGCGGTCCCCTGTCAGGGACTCCCAATGCCCGCTCTTGGGATGCTCAATAAAATAGCCCCCCCTTTCTGGGGGCTCCTCCCTGCTGCCCCCTTCCTGGGGCTATGTGGTGCTCCTGTCTCTGGGCTCGCTGTGCCCCCACAGGGCTTCTTGATATGGTACTCCCCTCTCTGGGCTTGCCTCGCCCACGCTGGGCTTCTCGATATGTTGCCCCTTGTCGAGGGCCTCAATATTGCCCCCTCCTGGGACTGACTGTGCCCAACTTGGGCTCCTTACTTTATGTGGCCCCCTATCGGGGACTCCCAATGCCCAAACTTGGGCTTCTCAAAAAAATGGCCCCCTTTCTAGGGCTCCTCATTGCTGCCCCCTTCCCAGGGCTCGCCGAGTCCAACCTGGACCCCTTCTCAGTGCTGCCCCCTCTCTGGGGCTTGCTGTGCCCAACTTGGGCTCCTTAATATATGCGGCCCCCTATCGGGGACTCCCAATGCCCAAACTTGGGCTACACAATATTGCCCCTTTCCTGGGGCTGGCTATGCCCCACTTGGGCTTCCAATGTGGCCCCTCTTGGGCTTCTCAATTGTTGCCCCTCTTGGGCTTCTCCAATAGTGCCCCCTTTCCAGGGGCCTGCTGTGCCCAACTTGGGCTCCTTATCAAATGCCCCCTCTCTGGGGCTGGAGTCTACACACCCCCGTGCTGCTGTGCCCTCACTGGTGCTCCACTGAGCCTTCTCTGGCACTAGGGCCCCACCCCTCTGTGGGCCCCTATGAGCACCCTGCGCCCCCACGGGCGCCGGGATCCCCACCCTGCTGTGGTCCCTTATGAGGCCTCCTCCTTCCCCTTATAGCCTCACCGAAACCACCGGTCATACATAACAGCAACAACACAAACACAAGCCTCTGGCTATAACATAAACGTAAGGCACCCGGCCATAACAGCATAAGCCTCTTAGCTAGGCCATAACATCATTGCTCCAGCCTCTGGAGCTCTTGTGAGCTACACTCACATTGTCTCTCTCGGAGCTCCTGCCTATCTGGCTGCTAGCAGAGAACTGCCAGCCTGGCCTTGGCTCTGGGCTTTATAAGAGCAAGGCCCTGCCCCCTAGGGTCAACTGACTTCATGGGTTGCCCCAGCAACCCACAGCTGCGCAGCCTAATCACTGCAAGGGCGCCCTCTCTGACAGGTCTTCTCCTCTTCAGGCACAGGGCAACCTGAGTGCCCTGTGACACCATGCCTTCACCCTATTACCTGAACAAGGCATGTTATAAGATAAATATGGCTGGCTTTAAAAATAAGAAACATTTTAATGTGCTGTTTTGTATCAAGGACTTCCTTATCAGAATTCTACCGTACTACCACAACTCTTACTTTATGTTCATTGAATGACATATGTATTACCACTTCAAGCAAGAGGAAAATACAATAAATTATCGTAGTTTCTCTAATAATTTACTATTTACTATTGATACATTTCTCTTTTAGCAGGAGAAATTCTGATGTAGAATTTCATTTAGAAATAACAATGCAGTAAAATGCTTTTGTTCCTTGAACTGAATGAACCTGAAATAGAATTTCGCATCTCCTAATCTTAGGAAAAATGTCTGTGGTTCAGCAGGGAATTTCACTTGGCCCTTTTGGCTTTCTTCAATTTTTAACTACTTTTGTTTGGTGGAAGCTTTGACTTTGTTTGAACTTCTGTCACTTACATAAGCATGTTGCTCAATCACACATCTTTTCACAGCAGTTAGTGATAAAAACTGCCTCGTGTATATTAAGGTCACTGTATTTTATCACTCAGTGTTATCTTACACGGTGAGATACTGTAATTGAACTCGCTTTAAATTGACCTGTCTAGCATTTACTTCACTTGAGTGTGTTTTCTTTCTGCATGATGATCTATTTATTTGTGTAAGTATGAGCTCTTGCCACTACATTATCTGAGTGTTTCCCAAAGAAAACTGTTATTTTCCACTAGTTAAATATGGGTGACATTTTTCTGAGAACTAAAGAAGTTTTAATTCTTTCAAACCAACTCACTACAAAACTGCATATTACATGAAACTGCTAGTCTATTTTTTATGCTAAATGCTCCCCACCAAATCATTTTATAGGAATCTATCTTTCACGTGAGACACAAAAATCAAGATGCTGGCCACCTGGGCTCACTGTGAATCTTGTGGTATTTCTCAGAGAAGTTTGTTAGCCTAGCCAAATCTCACTTGGGATTTTGAGTCCTTAAATTCCTTCTTTCTCATTCAAGAGTATAGGTTTTTTCTTCTGTTTCTGCTAAAAAATTATTATGTACTTTACATTGTTAACCGGCTAATTCATTTCACCCCAGAAGTAACATAAGAAAGGTGAGTGAAACATCCTTAAAAATATAACACAAGTGTCATTTGTAAGGCATTTTGAGATTTGGGGCACTGCCTAAACATAAACCATACCTAATGTTTAATGACTATCATTACCAGGATCTCATTTGTGCACTAGCAGAATACTTTCCTGATCAATTATAAGGGTGTACATAAATTCTCTTAAAAGGGAAGCGTGATTCTCACAGACTGTTTCTTGTTGTTCAGGTACAGAATTGGGACCTTAGCCTACAGCTACATTTCCAGCTCTGCCACAGACTCGACCCTTGCAATCTTGCCGTTTTGACTACTCATTCTCTCTGAGGAAGATTTTCAAAGACAACTAAGCACAATTACAGGGGTGTAGGTTGTAGTCATATTGGTCTAAAGACATAGGCAGACAATGTTCCTTGGGTAAATCTGATGTCTTGTATTAGACCAACTCAAATAGTTGGAAAAATTCTTCTCTGTAAGCTTTCAAGTATAAACACCCTTTGTCAGTCTGAAGAAGCATCTGCAGTTGGTGCGTGCTCTTCCTGGATGGAATGAATAGTAAAGAAGCCAGAGGATGGTCTGCATGCAAGCAAGGCAATCAATGGCCGTGTGCAGACACAATGAGGGGCGTGTGTACACAACACTTTAAAATGGGCTAAAAGCTTTTGCACTATTGTAATGGTGTTGGCGTTTGCATGCCTCAGTGGCATATTGTGAATTAATTCCAGCCACTGTAGGAAATTTGTCAGCGTAAGGCACCTTAAATGAGCAGGGGCTCAGCAAAACACGGAGGAGTTTCCTTGCAACTCTGAGGAGGAGTTTAGTATGTCAGGATATCACAGGATATGGACACAGGGTCTGGCATCCTGATGGCATCCACTTGCCTTACTGGTACCAGGGCTGGTGTTAGTCAGCAAAATCGGGTCAGGCTCCTGCTCTATCTTGCCTGCCAAAAATTTGATGATTTTAATTAAACTCAGGAGGGTGATGGTTTCCCTGACCCAAAGCTGGCTGACGGTTATTCAGTTGGATGGTGCGACCAGGCAAAATAAAGGAAAAGAAAAATAAAGCAAAACCCCCCTCCTCAAAAATCCCAGCAACGTCTTCTCTGTCTCCTCCTTTGTTCACCTTCTGAATTTCTCGATCATGACTCCAGCGATCAAGCATTCTTTTTTCTTGGCTCCCCATTAATTGCTGTCTCACCAGCTTAATCGAACACCAGCCACGGTCAATTAATGGGGAGCCAAGAAAAAAG
>JAGPOW010002067.1:81940-144079 GCA_030014935.1 Caiman crocodilus | reverse complement strand
TCTCTCTCTCTCTCTCTCTCTCTCTCTCTCTCTCTCTCTCTCTCTCTCTCTCTCTGAGCTCCTCTGAGCTCTGAAGACCCAATAGGTCTTTTGCCTCGTTCCTGGGGACTTCAGTCCTGGGCCACAGGAGAGTGGTTTCCCTCGCTGCTGCCCCTGCTCCTCTTCTATGCCTCCTCCTCTTCTTGCCACTGCCTGCCACCAGAAATAACTCCCGGCAGCACAACTGAACCAATTCAGTTCACCCAGTGAGTTAATAATGCTTCGTGGGAGTGGATCGGGAGATCCCTCCAGAGCACAGCCAGGCTGCAATGGCCAACTGGATCTTTTCATTCAGGGCTCCTCGCGCTGCAGGTACTCCTGGCCTTCCCACATACCTTCCCCTTCAACTCACGGTTAGGCGGCTCTCCATTGGGAAGTGGTAGGGATGCCTCTGCCTCTAAGCAGCCTTGTTCCCCTGACTCTTCTTCTTTGTAGCATCTTGAAAAAAAATCTGCACCCATATTAGTTCTCCCAGGATTGTACTCAATATTAAAGTGGAAAGGTTGCAATATCAGTGCCCACCGGGCAATGCGTGCATTGTCCATCTGTTTGGACCTCAGCAGGGCATGGTCAGTTATAAGGGTGAACTCACACCCCAGCAAATATAATCAGAAATAATTAATGTCCCTGTCACGGCAGGGTCCTTCAGGAGGGCCGTGATCTCCTTAAGGACCCCTACCCGTGCCAAGTCCGGCCGAAGGCACCTTCAAATTCTCGCCCGCCACGTCTTTGATGTTGAGTGTATATTGGGAGGCTGCCTTATACCGCCCTGGGCACGGCTACTCGGGACCTCTGTCTCCCGGACCCACCGGGGTGTCTCCCTGTATGACGGGTGCCTTCCAGGCACCCTGGCCTTAGGGCCACGCCTGGCTCCTACCAACCCCTAATACCACGCACCAAGCCTCGCAGATGTCCTGGACGTTGGTGTGTCAAATGTACGTCCGCTCTCTCGGGCCTCCCAAGTGTTGCCCCTCGCCGGCCTCTCCTCGAGCCTCCAATCCCTCAGGCCCACCGTGCTGCTACCCTCCGTTCTCTGGGCCCAAACGCGCTACTATCCCTTTTGCTCTCCAGGGACAATTGCAGCACCTTGACCTTTCCAGAGGGCTACCGCAGCACTCGGCCGCTGCCAGAGCTCGCCACGCCCGTCCTGGGCTTCCCAGTACTTTCCCCTGCTCGGGGACTTCTTATGCCCACGCTGGGCCCCTAACAATGCTGCTCCCTCTCCGGGCTTGCTAAGCCCATCTCTTGGGCTTCACCAAATGCCGCCCCTCTCTAGGGCCAGGGGTCTATGCACCCTGTGCTACCGCGCCCTCTCCGACACTGGACTGCGCCCTCCCGGGTGCTAGGGCTCCACACCCCTGTGGGCCCCTATGGGGATATTGTGCCCACTCTGGCGCCTACAAGAATACTGCACCCCCATGGGTGCCGGGATCCCCACACTGCTGGGGTCCCTTTATGAGGCCTCCTCCAACCCCTGATAGCCTCACCCAAACCACTGGTGTTATAACAGCACTACCAAAACTGAACATGAGCCTCCTGGCTATAACTAAACATAAGGCACCTGGCCATAACAATGCAAGCCTCCTGGCTACAACTCACTATCACTATCACTGCTCCAGCCTCTGGAGCCACCATCCTTCCCTCAGAGTCCGCTCAAGCGGTTCCTGCAGCACTCACATCACCGCTCCCAGGAGCTCCTGTCTCTCCAGCTGGCTCTGGGCTTTATAAGAGCCAGGCCCTGCCCTGTATCACCAGCTGACTGCCATCAGGTGCAAGTCAATCTGTCCGGAGTTGCCCTGGCAATTCACAGCTGCTCTCATTATCTCTGCTAGGGCTTCTCCCCAGCAGTTTTCCCCTCACTAGAAGCACGGCAGTGAGATGCCCTGCGACACACCTCCCCACTTAAGATCACACTCATCAAGGAAGATCTTCACCTTTTCTTAAATTCTGCTGGATTCGGCAGCTCTTTAGGAGCGGGGCAGCAAGGTGCCCCACGAGAGCCCCACTTAATGGCTAGGCATTCACACTCTACCGTAGCATACCTTCTTTCTGTTGAGTTCAACTTCCGGCTGGTGTAGGCTACCGGTCGGGGAATTCCATCAATCTTATGCGAAATGCCTTATTGGAGGCATCCGTCTGTAGGATAAAAGGTGACTCAAAGTCCAGTGTTTCAAGTACTACGTCTTCACAGAGGGCGCTCTTTGTCTTTTCAAATGCCTATCTACTTAAGGCATTCTACTTAAGAGGGCCTTTACCTTCTCCTTGCAACAAATCAGTTAAGGGGGCCGTTATTTCTGTGAATTGGGGTATAAATCATTGATAATATCCTCCAAGGCCTAGGAATGTCCTCAGTTGTTTGTGACTCTGGGGAGGTATATAAAGACATAAAGCTATCTTATCAGCTAGAGGTCAAATCTGTCCCTGACCCACTATAAACCCCAGATACTTTGTTTCAGCCTTACCTAATACACACTTCTTTGGGTTGGCCATTAGCCCAGCTTGGCGTAATTCCCATAGTAAACCCTTTACCGCGTCCAAGTGTTCTTCCCAACTTTGTGTATAAATTATAATATCATCTATGTAAGTGGCCAGATACTGCTGGTGGGGGGGCTAACACTAGTATCTGCCAGTACACTCTTGCCAGGTCCAGGGTTGAGATGAACCTAGCCTGTCCCACCTTCTCCAGCAACTCGCTAATCTGGGGCATAAGGAAGGCATCAAAGTGGGATATGCCATTGACTTTCCTGAAGTCCATGCACAGCCATAATGACCCGTTGGGCTTAGTAACGGTTACAGTGGGGCTATGCCAAGGACTTCAGAACTCCTGAATGATGCTTTATTTTAACATTTTCTCAATTTCCTCATGGATTGCCTGGTATCTGTGGTATGGGATTCCTCACCACTTCTCTCTCATGTACTGCCCACCCGGGGTTATCATTTGATGGATTAGCCCTTTGGCACACCCTGGAATTTCTCTAAAAACATCCTGAAATTCCTTTGCCAAATCCTTCAGCTGACCCTGTTGCCAGGCACTCAGTTGGGCCCCAACCAGGACCTCCACACCCCTTTTATTCTGATCTAGGTCTGCACCCAAAGCCCAACCAAACTCCTCATCCAGGGGGAATGAATAATTCAACAAACCCTCCTGCTCCCTCCATGCCTTGAGCAAATTAACGTGGTATATTTGCTTCTCCTTTTTACAACCAGGTTTAAAAACCACATAGTCAACAGGGCCAGCTTGCCTAAACACCTCAAAAGGACCTTGCCAACATTTTAAAAATATATTCTCCATATTCAAGAGTAGCATCAAGACCTTCTGGCCTACTTGAAAACCCCTCTCCTGAGTTTTTTTATTGTAATAGGCCTTTTGGGTTCTCCGCATTATCTTCAAGTGTTCTCATGACAACTTCCCCACTCTCTGTAACTGCTGTCTCAGTTCTCTTGCATACTCCACATGACTAACATCCTCCTGGGGCATCTCCTCCCTACCTTCCCTGACCAAATCCAATATGCCCCTCGGGCGGTACCCATATACCAGATCAAATGACGCACACCCCGAAGACACTGTGGGGATTCCCATGCCACAAACAACAATGGTGGGTGTGAGACAGGAGGCAAAAGTCCCCCCAACATGTCCAAGGACCCCTCCCAAAGAGCCCCAGTACTTACTGCAAGGAAGGAGACAAGCAGCAGCTGCAGGGAAATGCTGACACAGGCTCGGCAGTTCCAGAGTTACCTGAGCCTGTGAATTGGTGAGCCCCGGGAGCAGGGCCTCAGAGAAGCGCAGCTGCTCAAAGAGCAGCTGGGGAAAGAATCAGCTGGCCAGGGAGAGAGGAGCAGCACACTGGCCAGGAGTTGCAGGCAGCGGAGCCATGCAGTGGCAGTCCCGAGCGCAGGGAAGGAAGCTCAAACATCAGCCGGGGAAGCCCGGCTGCAGGAGCAGGGAGTCTGGGCTCGGGGAGCTGAGGATCACCAGACAGCCACAGTGGGGAGAAGCAGTTTTCCATCGCAAGTCCAGGCAAAGCCGCAGCCACATCGGAGAGCTCAGGTACTGCAGCAGGGAGAGGCAACGGGCAATGGCTAAACCCTATGGGCAGCCTGGTGAAGAGGGAGGAGCAGGTGGCAGCTGCATTAGAGCCCTATGGGGAAGAGGCAAGTACCACCAAGTGGTGGGACCAGGAGTGGCTAGCTCCTAATCAGCTGGGCACTGAGAAAGCACACGGAGAGATGGACAGCTTCCCTCTCCCATCCCAGGGGACAGAGGGGTCCTGGGAGCCAGAATCCCAGGTGCCTGTCGGCAGATGCCAAACACCTTTTCCAGTTGAGAATTATCCTAAATTACAGTAACCCCAGGCCAGAGCAGGTTTAGTTGCTCAGAAGTTGATCTGAAGACCAGGGATCGACTAGGGAGAGATTGACGGCCAGAAAGACCTGACCCAACTCAAGGTGGGTAATGTGGATGAGAAGAGGTCATCCCAGGGAAAACTACAGGGAGTAGTGACTTCCCAGGCCATGGATGTGGTAAGGGTGGGGTACAGGGGAGGTTTGAAGCCCCACGAAGAAAGACCAGGGTCAAGAACCATTTGGGCCCACCAGCAGGGAACTGCCTCCCCATCAATTAACATCAAAGATGTGGCAGGAAAGTAGGGGCAGTGCCCAAAACCATCTAGGTGGCCCCAGGGTGCAGTCTCACCCTGATGTTGTTAGGGAACAAGGCACTGACCATGGGCCAAAGCCTTACAACACCTACCAGCGACACTGGGCTCATAAGGTCCCATTTACAAGGCTCAGCTTGAACACACCGATGCAGCATGTTCTTTAGTGTCCCATTCAACCTCTCCACCAGGCCATTGTTTTGAGGGTGGTATACAGCCATTCACAGTTGGTTGATCTGCAACACTTTACACAGATTCCAAAGAGAATATCTGAAAGTCAGAGAGAAGCAGATACTTGAAAAAAATCTTCCCTCACCCTGTGCCTCAGTTTTCCATCTGAAAATGTAAAATTGGTACAATTGTACATCTTGCCTCTCAGCGGTGCTGTGAGACTAAATTCATTCATACTCAGCTATTATAGTTATAATGTAGTTTACATAAATCACCAGGCGGTCTACAGCAGAACATATGTCTGCATAAAGCTGAGATGCTGACTAAGCCAAAAGAAACTAGAATTACATCAGTAATTAAGTTAGAAATAAATAAAAAGTCACAAAACCTGTGAATTTTCATCCCAGTGCTAAAACTAATTGCATAGGATGAAAGTGTGAAATATACATAATGCGTCTCAACTGCTTGTATTTTTGGTGCTGTCATCACACACCTCCTTTGCCTTCAAAATGTTTGTTGCCTGAATTTTTGCTGTTCTGGTTAAATGTTTTTCTTGTCTTTGTAAAATCTCTTAATAGTAACACAGAACAAGAAAATATACTGCAGGGAAAACATGCTGAATGGTCAGCAGAACAGATTAAAGGCTATTTTGTAATGATTTTTTATCTCTAACAAGAGTAAATGTCTTCCACTGGAAATTTTGGGAGGGGAGAAAAGTGGTAATACATGAATTAATTTTACAGCGTGTCAGAAGATGTCTGGAATCTCCAAGAAGCTTAATTTCTTGACAGTGGAAAGCTATCACACAAAGGAGGTAGGAGTTATGGCCTAGAAACCCTATGCCCAAGAGTACACAGGGAACTGTGGAGCTTATCTTTGTAGAGAAATTAGTGAATAGTAAGCTAAGGTGTGCATTTGCAGTACTCTAGCTAGTCTGCACTCCAACACATGGACAGTTGGTGCACACTGAGATTGAAGTAAGGCATATCACACAAAGATGTTCTTGGCTTGTATAAACTGTCCTCACAAAAAGTTAATGCAAAGTAGCTAGCACACTGTAAATCATACCTTAGCTTTTTACTCACTAATCTTGTTATGTACACAGGCCCTTAACAAAGCTGCCTTTCCGCAGCGTTCCCCAGACTTATGTATCTTTTACACGTACATGCTGGAGGCAGGCAAACATTAGCAGGCCTGCTTTCCATGTCTTTGCTTCTAGAGGCCTGTGAGGATGCTCATAGGGTACATCCAGTCCAGAAAGACGTTTTGTAAATTCTAATTATATAATACAAATGTTAAATGCCTCAAAACACCCTGTGTAGTAGATACAATTTAACACTTCTGATATCATACTAGGGCTTGCCTAGAAGTTTCCTTCTAGTTTATTTTGTAAAGAAAAAGAAAATCTTGACCTAAGTGATTTGCAGTAAACTTGAATTTGCTAACTCAACATTTTTCCAGGATATAAATATGCGACTTATTCTGAACAAATACCTTTATAATAATGGTCTTACTTCCTGATTTCTTATTACCTGTATAGTTTCTTCTTGTTATCATTTTAAATACTGTGATTCTCAACCCTGGGATTTTGGATATAGGGTAAGAGTACCTGCAGCTTCTGTAGTACATTTTCCCCTTAGTCCAGTCATGGTCCTGAAGGCATATTTTCATCAGCAGTGAAATGCAATGTATTGTGCTGTAGCTTTTGTTGTGGCATAAGAACAATAAGCTTTATACTATCTATTTGTATTTGATGGAAATGCTAAAATTACTTCATTAAAGCTTAAGATAAATAAGGCCAAAATCCTAGCATGGCTGAAAGCAAAATGGTTGACATAAATTCAAAGGCAGCACCAGCCCAGCAGCTGTCATTGAAATATGCTCTTCAAAAAGTCTGAAAACTGATGGAGGAAAAATACTGCTGATCTCAGAAACTACTAAGTATCTGAAAGACAGTCTCAGTGGTGGTGTAACAGGCTGCATGACTCAGGAGTTGCAGCTGCAAGTCTGCTCTGGAGGACTGAGCCAACTAACAGAGATAATTAGCTGGCTCTGTGGAAGTTAAAAGGCTCCCAGAAAAAAATTAGGAGAGGAGAAGGGTTGGTTTTCAGATGAGTTTTGAGTATTATGTTAGTATTCTTTCTTCTGGGGTTGCAAGAGACTGAAAAAGTTCTGGGATGCTGAAAGACTGTGGGTTGCTGATGTGAAGCTGATAGAGAAGGAAGAGGGCAGGTGAGTGGTGGTGCAACTAAGCCTGGAGGCCTTCTTCAGGTCTGGAAGAAGACTCACTACTTCAAGTGTTTGTTTTACTGTTTGTTTATGTGGATTCCTACTGAAAGGGGGTATGCCCTGGGGAAACTGAGACTGATGGTACCTAAACACAGTAAATTGTGTTATCCCCACCCTGCTATGTGTGCTATGGATTCTTATGGGAGATAAGAAGACTTAAAGCTACAAGTAGGTGACCTAAACTAGATGCTTCACTCTTTTTTTTTTTTTAAAGAAAAGAGCTTTTAGCATTAGATGAAATCTTACAGTAGCTACTACCGTCCTGCTTGTCGGGTTAAGGGCATTTGTCAGCTTCCTTTACAAATATGCACTCTTCCACCTAAATATAGGATTTTTCTGGCATATTGTCAATGGTATTTAAAGTGATTTGGGGAATGTGTGTATATGTAGCCACAACTTGAAAAAGCTTGTTTGCTACTGGAGACTGTCTTTTTGTGTATTTGACATACTGTAAACTCCACTTTAAATATGGGGTTTGGTTGCTTTCTCCTTGAAGTCTTCTGCCTCTGAGCTAGAATAGTCAGCATGAGATAACAAGGCTTGCCCAGGAGGATCATTAAACTGTAATGATAATTCATTTTAAATAACTTTCTGACAAAGAACTGTCTACCACAGAAGACAAATAATTCAAGTTTGAATTTGTAGGAGCTAATTAAGCAATAGACCACCTGAGGAGGGACTTTCATTTCCTTATTAGCCTGCTCGGAGGGTCATCAGACAAATGGCATTGGTGGCTATCTAAGAAAAAGGGTCCTAGAAGCTATGTCTTAATAGCTTGTGATTGATCAACCATATGCAGCAAGGGAGACTCCAGCACAGCCTGGAGGACTTTAACCTAAAGGATGCTCCCAAATGGTGAGAGGATTGAAGCAGAAGTTCACATGGATGTTTAACTGTGTGTACTGCATGTGTTATCCAATAAAAAAGCAGTTTCTTTTGCAAACTTTAAAAAGCCTGTTGTATGTACTCCAAGTTCTGCATGTCCCTTCAACTTAAGCAAGTCTTCTTCCAGGGCTCCAGCCTTCTAGGTACTTCAAGTAACTAGATCCCAGAGACTTAATGGTATCTGGGTGTTTAACTGGCAATTAAATCAACAGGGACTAGGGTCTTATGCCTTTTATGTATCAGATCTCCATGTATACAGAGGGTCAGCCCCAGACCTGAACACAGCTGCATAACAAAGTAGTATGGATCTTGTGCCTGGGAAGCCAAAGCAAAAGGCACTACTGGAGCCAACTCCAACTTGGGAAGCCTGAAATATGTAAGTATAGTATGGGGGAGGGTGCAAACACAGCAGTCTGGTAGGTGAGCACAAGCAGAATGTTACCTGATGTTTTTGTTTTTTATGATCTCTTTTACCAGCAAATACCCAAAAGGAATAGTACTTTAATTGCAAAAGAACTGGATTAACAAATCATCCATTAAAATTAGATGGTTCTGAATTAAGTTATTGTAGTCTGGAACATGCCAGGTCTCGTGCAGATGAGTTTCTTGTTGTACACCAAGTTTTGTTTTGTGTGGTTGTTTGTTTGGGGTTTTGTTTTGTTTTGTTTTGTTTTTTTTGTGCTAATCTGGGGCAGGAGAAGTGAGTACAATCCACTCGGGTAAGATCAGGAAGTCGGGCCAAGAACTAGGCCCTGGGAGCCAGAAGATCAGGCAGGGTGCAGAGTCAAAGGGCAAGCTAGGTTGAGTAGCCAAGAGATCAAACAGACAGTAGTTGCAGAATATCAGCCAGAAGATATGGCGAGGCAGTCTAGGATCAGACTGAGCCCTGTCACCCAGACATGCTCTGTTCCTGTGCAGGGCTTTACGAGGAGGGCAAGGTGACCCTGACCAGCCACTCCAGTGATAGGGAATGGGTGGATGGCTAGGCCCTCATGAAGAATTCCAGTTCACCTCACCCAGTCTATATGGTCAGCTAAAAGGTAGCAAGTTGGGCTGGGTGGCTGTACCAAGAAGGCCAAGGCCCCAGGTTTGAGCCCATGGCCTGACAATTGGGTTCCTTACATCTAAATGTCAATTTTAAATAAGTATATCTAGGTTTAGCATTCAGGTTTGAAGACCATCCCCATCCTTATCCCCTTCAGTTCATAAACATGCAATGGATACTTCTGTGTGGGTTCATCTGTCTGCAGAACCTTGAATGAGACCATGGAAGTGCAAGTACTACCACTAAAACAACAAGGACTGTGATCTCTTTGGTGTAGAATTAATTTCTTTACATAGAAAGCTGCAAACTCTGGAAAACCAGAATTCTGTTTTTTGTTCTACTGTAACTTTTTGCATGCCCTTGAGCAAGTTTCTTATGCTCAGATCCTCTTAGAAACTAAGTGCTTAATAGGAATTGGATTTATGAATAACTTTTTGGACAGCTAGACCTCTGTCAGTCTATCTGTAATTGCCCTATTCCTGAATTGGGGAGATAATGATAATGTCTCTGTCACTGAAGGGTGCTGCAAAGATAAATACCATTGTATGTATTTTTTTTTTTTTTTACATGCACCTTTCTCAGCCTCTACTGTAAATTTGGGATGCATTTGCTAAGTGGGGAAGTGCTTTTTCTCACTGGAAAAGCAGCAAACCTAGAGATAGGTGCAGCATGCAGATGCTAGACTGCTGCCAAGATGGCCAAGTTCTGTTTGAACACTCTCACAGTGGTAGCTACTGGCTTAACATAATAGTTTGTGCCTGCCAGCAAGTGAACTGCTAGTAGTATCCCAATGAGGCCTGTGATGTGGAAACATGTTATTTTTAGGAACTTCTGTAAAAAGCTTCTTGCAGTAAAGAACTAACAGTCTTGTTACCACCTTTTACAAGGGACTCTGGGACCTAACCTTGTGTGACAGTATGTGCTCCTGGCAACATAGTGTCCAGGAAGTATGGCATCCCAGGAGAGGTGAAGCAGTAAGAATTTCCTGACATGGCAGAATTTTTTTCTTAGGATGCCACAATTCCTGGAAAGTCTGTGTTGCCAGGAAGACCTGCTCTGTCATGTAGTTGGTCATTACATGAAAAAAGATGGTGTGGAGCTTGTGCCCTCTCCCCGCCCAGTCCATCTGGGGGTTGCCCCTCCCCTCAACTCTCCTGCCACAACTTGGATGTTAAAGGCACATTAAGAGGGGTCTGCAGTGGAGATCTTATCTTGGAGTACCACCTTCTATTGGGAGGCCCATCCCGGTCCACTGATGTGGTGTTCCATGGGGCTCCACCTCCCTTACACCCTGTCCACGTGCCAGCTGCTGGGTGATGCATTACAGATGTTTCCTGGCCCCATATGATGGCTCAGACCAGTTCTCTGGGTTCCAGTTGCTTTCCCTCCCTTCTTGAGAGATTTCTCTTTTTCTTTTTTTTTTTTTTCCCTATTGGGGGGGGGAAAAAAAAAGACTCCTCTGAGTTGGGAGGTGCTGCAGGGTTATCCCCCTTAATCTAGCTCCCTCTCAGATCCTCAGCTGTTTCCTCTCCCCTACCACAAGCAGGGAGCTCCCTTGCCTCCTGAATGTAAGCTGCTTCAGGAGGCTGAGCACCTCTGCTTGCACTCCTTGTCTGCCTCCTGCAGAAAGCTTAAGTCCCTTCCCTGAGCTGCCTGCTTGAGCCTTGCAGGCTGTGTCCTCTCCTTCCTGTGCCAGAGCTTGCCTCACGAGCTGCCAGTCCATGCTCACTCTCTCTGGCTCTTCCTCTCCCTGCTCCACTAGTGTTTTTAAATCTTCCCCCAGTGGCAGATACGACCACTGGAATTGGCTCAGCTGTTCCCCTCGCTGGGAACAGCTGATGCCACAGCCAGTGTAATGCCGGTTTGTGTGGCTGCAGCCGCGAATGCGGCTCCTGCTGTTCTCCGGAAGGTATGTATGCCTCTCTGGGGGTTTGCTCTGGGGTCCACGGGCTCTCTTCTCTCTCCCTTAAACCTGTGGGAGCACCTCACTGCCACAGATAGGTTTTGGTTTCTCCCCCCCCAAGTTCTGACTTCTAAAGACTAGGTGCATGTATTATTTTGGGGCATATTATATGCAAGAAAATAGGG
Organism: Caiman crocodilus; assembly: GCA_030014935.1. Taxonomy (NCBI): domain Eukaryota; kingdom Metazoa; phylum Chordata; order Crocodylia; family Alligatoridae; genus Caiman; species Caiman crocodilus. The sequence continues at coordinate 132,907 of JAGPOW010002067.1, read as the reverse complement.
TATATGAAGACTGAAATGCTCACATACTATAATAACAAAGGTGATGGCCTGTATATTTCTCTTAAGTTTGTATAATTCCTACCAAAAAGCCTCTTATAGCTCTCATCCATGTTATGTTCTGGGTTCTTTTCTTTCATAGGTGATTGGTGCCTCCTGAGTCAGGGCGGGGGGGGAGGGGGGCCACTTGCCCCGCAGTGGACAGTCTGCCTGATCCTGCTGGCCAGGGGGGAGGGTTGCTCATGCCTGATCCTTCCAAACATGCTGCTGGCACTTCTGGGTCAGCAGGATCAGCGGTGGAGGCACCACTTCTCCTGGTGCACTCCCTGGCGGGCGCTAAGGTACACATACCCCCTATAAATTGCCACTATTTTCTCTTATGAAATTGTAAATGAGACAATTGGGCTGCAATGAGAATTCGAATGAGGTTAATTGATTGACATACAATATGACAACTGACATCAGTCCAACAGAAACTAACCACCTCTTTGAATTATGGCATTTTTAAGAACTTTTTCCATATTTGTTGCCACAAGTTTCTAGGTGCTCTAACACAAGTTAGCATTTTAAATGTCTCATGATTATAATGGGATTTTGAAAAGTAAAGTTGTGTTGTTTTGTTTTTCTGGTGGGGGGGGGAAAGAAAACAACAAAAACAAAACACCAAGAGAATATTATTACATGTATTCCAACAGGGATTTTGCTGCCGGAGCAGGGGAAGAACCATGATTCCATTTATTTGCCTCACCCTCACTCTTGAGTACTGGCCCCAATCCAAATTGAGAATACTGGAGGTACCAACTCTGTTATAACTTTAGGGCTGTACGTCACTTGTCTCTTACGCATGGCGTAGCCTGTAAAACAGGTTTGTGTGTTCTAAAGAGAACCTGGGAGGACTTCAGGATCATCTGAAATTATGATCCAGACAGCCAGTCCTCAGAGTGAGTTTCAAGGGCATAAGTGTCGAGGAAAGGAAGGAGGGACTGCTACTCCTACTGATTTCCATTGGGGAAGTTCCTGAAGCTTCCTGCAATACACTGGGCTAACATGTTGGCATTAATCTGCAAAAACCTCCCACGTTTGAACAATGGAAGAAAAAGAGCAATAAAGTTCAGAAGCACTTTGACTCACAATCAAGCTGTATTTCAGGCAGTTTGAGGCCAAACTTTCTAAGGACTGCCAAAACATGAAGTGCTGCTCAAAAGCTCTATGTAAAATTAATCACAAGATAAACAGTGCCATATCCTCTCACTAAGGTATCAACCAATGAAGGGCCACATCTCTAACAACCTGGCCACAGAGGAGAAACCTTTTTTTTGTAAATGGGGCACAGAAAAGGAAATGCCTAGATGTGTGGTCCTTGGAGGAAGGTAAAAATTCAAATAAAATAAGCTTGCAGCACTAAATATTAACCACTATTATATTGGCTCCATTTTATTTTTTTATTACAATAAAAACATCAAATACAGGTGGTGGCTGTTGTGTTGGTTGGGGTTTGTTTGTTTGTGTTTTTTGTTTTTCCCAGACCTCTAAGTTGGGAAATGTCCAGTTTCCAAATGTTTAGGAAGGATTGGCACATTAGAAAGCCAAAACTCCTTCCATCTGGTGGAAAGAGTTGCAACTTATGGGGAAGAGCACTCTTGTATAACTTTTTGCTCAGGAGATGTTTTTTCATACCTGTAACATTTGTCTTCCTATTCCTTTTTGCTGCTGGAAAGGAGAGAATGTGCATTCCTCTTCCAGAGTTCCTGGTATTACTTCAAGGAGAATGGAAGTGAACTTCCATTTCCCCCCCCCCCCACTACAGACTGCTGGTTGCTGGAAATGGGCCTTTTAGTCCTCTTTATTTTAAGGTATCTAGCTCCTGTGGATAATGTTGCTCACTATAATGTGCTGCTCACAGTTCTCCTAAATGCTGGCTGCGTGGTTCTGAAAAATGGAAGCCCCAAAAACATCTGTCAGCCAAACACTTTCCACTAGCTAGGAAAGAAGCAGGGACCACACTACCATTTTGTCTTGACAATGAATTGACTGTGTTCAGTTTTTACAAGCATGTTGGACCTGAACATACTCAGTTGAAAATACACTCTCCCAATGACATGTGAGGGCTACCCAGCATGTGAACATTTTTTGTTTGACAAAGATGGTGTATACTGATGGAATGAAGCCCCAAACCATTTGGCTGATAACTTCATGAAAGCCAATTCATGGATGTTTACATAGGTTCTGCTGCCAAACTTGCAGAAATACGTTTTTTGGCTTGAGTACAAACTATATAAAATAGATTAAAGTTTTAAAATTTAAACAGTCTACCTCAGAATGTCAGTTACTTCCTCAAAGAAACTATAACTTGTTGTAATACACATTCATCAGTCTAAATGAATTGGCATGTATACATCAGAATTAAAAACAAGAATTGACATGTGTGGTGTTCTTCCTTTTTTCTTTTGGAGAGCTCTGTGGAAACTTTGAGTTATAAAGATGGCAGGTGTACATGCAAAAGTTACTGTACACTAAGGAATCTTACAAACCCCCCAAAATATCAGTACTACTGCTACCAGTTCAGCTGAACACTGGTAAATGTTGAATGCTGCAGTTGTTGGCATTAATAGAAACCTTAATATAAACTAAGCCCTACTACTTGTGTGCATGTGCTTAACACAATGATAATAATTTACATTAGTTTTGTTATGTAACCTATGGAAACTTGGGGTAATGCTGGCTCAGTTGAACTAGTAACAGTATGAACAAGAACCGTAGGAAGGTAATATCTGCCAATCCAGATAAACCTAACCAGAGCTATCTTCCAACGCATGCATTAGGAATTGGTTTCTTCTTTTTTATCTTGCTGCTAACACGTCTAATACTTCAGTCACTTGTCTTTCAGGATCAAAAATGGAAAGAGGAAAAGCCCCTGCTCTCTCCCCCCAGTGTAACTTCTCACTGATGCCAATTTAATCTCCTTCATAAGTATGTGAGACCATCCACAATCTACACTTCCTCTCCAAGTTTATGAGCAGTAGATAGGTGTCAAGAAAATCACCTTAGTTGACTAAAATGAATGTGGACAATTCGTATCTTTCAGAATGATTACTTCAGAGTCTCTACAAACCTTGTATCACTGCATCAGTTATGCTTGATGCACATGTTTTTTTCACAACCCTAATTGAGGAGAAAAATGTATATTCCCCCTCACCCTAATGAACCCTGAAATCACTGTAGAGTATCATCTTATTGTGCCTCTTCTGCTCCCCCTTATCCCCTTCCAGATTTACCAGCTGCCTGCATACCCCTACCAGTACATATTTTCTATGTTAACCCCTCAAATGTCTATTATTGAAATGAAAATTAAATCTACCCCTACACAACTTCTCCTGGATACCTCGCAGAGATAGGGGTTCCCGAACTGTGGAATATGTACTGTTTAGGGAGTCCTGTGACAAGTCAGGGGGAAACAGGACATTTAAAAGCTACAAGTCTAAGGGTGGAAAGAAGATGTTCAATTCTGCTTTATATAGTCCAAAAAAAGATAAAGGGCATGATTTTTTTTTTCACCTGTGTCCTGTTGGTTTTCTTCATCAACCTTAAGGCTTTGCATATATGGTTGACAAAGAAAAACAACAGAACTCAAACCATTGAATGTGAATTGCTAAAATCAAACGGGGTAAGCCAAACGTGCACATTTCCTGTCCCTTCTTCATAAATATGAACTAAGCATCAAAGGAGGCAGCATTTCGATACAGTGACGGGGGAGGGGGGCAGAACGAGAGGGCAGCCCCAGCTGCGGACTCTAGCTATGCCCCAGCTGACCACGGGGGAAGGAAGCCCCTGGTTTCATTGGGGCTTGAACCTCCTTGAAAACACTCGTGAGTAATTTCTCAGTGAAGTGACTCCGCAAAGGACTAGGGTCTCTGCGACTGGAGCCGCGCGGCGTGGTAGGGCCTGTAGCACTGCTGCACCACACGGAAAGGGGACACGCTATTAAAACGTGTCGCTTCCACACCGGCCTGTCTCCCAGGAGGGGAGCGCAACCATACCACACCCGGCAGAGGCCGAGGCTGCAGCCTAAGAAGGGTCAAATCGCCGTGAACAGGCCCGCGGTCTCCTGGTTTCCTGTCCACGCTCCTTCCCCGCTCGGGGGCGCAGGCTCCGCGGCCCCAGGCAGCCAGTGACAACTACACTTCCCAGCCTCCCCTGCGCTGGAAGGAACTTGCTGAACAAGCAGTCGACGCGCGAGGCCTCCTGGGAGTCATCGTTTGAGCCCCCCGACGTGGCTAGCGCCGACTCCGTTTCCCGTCTCCCCCCGCGGCGGGGCCGGAAGGAGGGAGGACAGAGCCCACCAGGCCAGTGCAAGGCTTTCTGGGAGTAGCAGTTCTTCCGCACGCGGAGGCTCGCGAGAACTACATCTCCCGTCCCGCCGAGGGGGCAGAGCGAAGCGGCGCGCGCACGGCTCGACGGGTAGCGTAGTCCACCCACCGTCGCCGGCCAACGCGCTCGGCCGGGCAACTAGGGGAGAAACAACTACCAAGATGGCGGCGGGCGAGCGCGCAGCGAGGGAGTACGGGAGCTGCGGGAGGCCATACTGTGCAGGGCGTCGGGGCACACGCGGAATCGGCGGAGCGAGTGCTGAGTCGGTGCCGCCGCCGGCTCCCCCCTCGCGCCCGGACGCTGGGAGCCGCTTCGGAGCCGCGGAGGCTTGTGGGGCAGCTACAAGATGGAGGCCAACGGCAGCGGCAGCGGCAGCAGCAGCGACTCGGCTCCCGACTGCTGGGATCAGGCGGACATCGAGCCGGGCAGCGCCGGCCCTGGGTCCGCCCCGCCGCCCGCCGAGGCTGAGGCCGAGGCCGAGGCCGAGGCCCAGCAGCAGGAGCTGCTCCTCGGCGCGGCCTTCAGCCGGCAGCTGAACGTCAACGCCAAGCCCTTCGTGCCCAATGTCCACGCCGCCGAGTTCGTGCCGTCCTTCCTGCGCGGGGGGCCGGCGCCCGGCCTGCCGCCGCCCTCGCCCCCGCCCGGCCTGCCGCCGCCTCCGCCCGGCCTGCCGCCCCACGGTAACCGCCGGGCCGCGCGCTGCGCCCGCCAGGACGGGGCCATTTTGGGTGGGGAGGGGGCGCGGGGCGGCCGCGCTGCGTGGGAGGGGAGGCGGGAACGGGGGTGGGGGTGGGGCGCGGCGACGTGGGGCAGCGCCCGGGGGCTGGGGAGGGCAGGGCCGCCGCGCCTCGTGCCGGGAGTGTCCGCACCTTCCGCCTTCTCCTCAGGGGGAGTCACGCCAGCCAGGGGGGCCTGGACAGCAGGGACGGCGCAGTGGCTGCTCCCATCTCTGGCCTCCTCTGGGAGGTTTTGATGTTCCCCTCTGGCTCGTCGTGATTTTCCTTCTAGCCTGATACTTTTTCCCATGGTGTTGGGGGCTGGCAGCACTCGAGCGTCACTTAAAATCGCCCCTCACCCTCCCTTCTCAAGGGTCGCCCAGTGCCCCGTCGGTACTTTGGGGCTACATAGGTGCGTGCGCAACAAAGCGCTGTCTGGTTATTAATTCCGGCTCCAAATCAAAGATCCTTCCAAGTGTGGGGAATGCGGGTGAACTTCCTGGCAGGCCCCTCATGTCACTCTGGACTAAGGAATTTGAAACTTGAGTATGATGCTTAAAGCCCTGCTATCCCTCTCTGAAATCGTCCTGTATTCATACTGGCAGTATGAGACAGCCCTGTATTTCATGCACAACGTAGTGTGTTTCTTACACGGCTACTCATCACATACGCTGTCTGCCTGTGGCCTACTAATTGTGGCATAGTTTTTAATACCTAAATTAATATTATACTCTGCTTTATATTTGACTTCCATTTCACAGTTGAAGCTGATAGGAGTCATTTCATGTTTGATTATTTTTTGTTTCTAAGGGTATAATAAATCGCAACACTAAAATGTCACTTTTATGTTATGTTGTTAGGCTGTATGTTCACTAAGCTTGATTTACTCTTACATCAAATGCTTTCTGAGCTTACAGTACATCTTAGCCAAGGTGCTGTGTGGGGAGGTTGATCGTCAGCATGTCTTGTGGCAGTTTCTTACTTTGAGTAAATCTTTGACAGGATTCTTAGATTTTTCTTAAAATAGCCTGTGAACATTAAAGGAAGATATAAAAGAGACCAGCAGCCCCTCTTTACCCCCCACCCCAGCATTTTACATCTTTTTCTGTGATTCCCAGTTGTCATCTAAAGAATATTATTAGGGCTTACTCTGTATGTTAAACAAGGGCTTTTCATGGGGTTTTTAAAAATTCTGTTGCCTCAATTTTAATTATTTTGTATGCAACAGCTCTCCCCCCTTCCCCATCTTTGTCTTCTGAGTGATGGTTCCTTGGTAGGTTTTACAGCTTTCTCTCACTTGTTTTCCCTCCACAGTTTCTATTCTGCAAATTTCATTTCTCTCCCTCCTGAGGCTTTGGATCATGAATTCGATTTTTCCAAACAAAACTTTGTAACCTCCATTAAGCTCTGCTGGCATAGCTTTGTCAGCTAAGAGTACCAAGATATAGCCTAATGTGGATGAAATGGTGCCACCAGAAGGCTTCTGTGGTTAGGGGAGCTGGTGTAACTAGCAACAGCAAAACTCCAGCGTATACTTTCTCCCTCCATAAGGGGTCTTCACTGCTGTAGTTACTGTGGCAGCTCACCTGTAATGTGTAGGCCAGTGGCTCTCAACATCTTTAGACTCAAGGCATCTGTCAGAAAATGCTGGCTTAGTTTTCACTTGTTTGTTGGGGTTTTTTTACTATGGAAAAATAATAGAGCAATTCTTCTATTGCAAAGAACTCGGGTCTGATCAGAATGTTTTAGTACTACTATAGATTCCTACTTGAAATCTCTCTGGGTTTATCTTGTGAATCAGGTTTGCACACCCAACAGTGCTAATAATTGAGTATTAATTCCCTATTTGAGTGAGATATATAAACAGTTTGAATAGTGAAGTCCATCAGTATTCTTAGTATGCAGCAGGGTGGCTATTCTCACCATTCTTCTTCCTACCTGCTGAGTATACTGTCTATTAGCACTCTGCCTTTCAAGATTTCAAAAGTTTAGATGATTACATTACTATATATTATATATGGGCACTCCTTGTACTAAGCTGTTGAATATGAAGATCACTTTAGTGCGCCTTGTAATTTTCCATTAGAGGCAATTCCAAAAAAATAGTTTCTTTCTTCATTACTAGATGTTGCCATGGCCGTCTGAGGTTTTATGTACCTGGTTACAATAAGACAATATTTGGTCTTATCCTGCTGTGCCACAGGCTCCAACTAATGAATATCTGTAGATTCTCTGGCCAGGAGAGGTGGAGTTTGCCCTGGAAATATGTCAGTGCACCACTCATCTTGTGATTAGTCAGTGGTGCTGAATAGGTTATTTTGAGCCACAGAAAGTTTGCCCTCCCTCTCCCAGACAGTTAAGTGTTCTGCAGCAGTCAGCCTGTGTTGGCTTGTGGAAGAGTTTGATTCACGTTTATTATCAGTCTTATAGTCTGTCAGAATAATATTAGTTACCATGCCAGGTCTTTAGGGAAATATCTAAAAGGTTAGATGTCAATTAAAATGAGTTAAGTCACCTAAATTTAGTTTCTAGTAACACTTTCCTCCATAAACCCCTTCAGTATTCAGTCTCTTTGGGAGAAAATTCATACTTTAACAAAAAGAGTTACAGATCAGAATAAGGTGAACAAGTAGACCAGGATATCTAGGACTGATTGTGCTTCCTGGATGTAACTAGTAGCATTGTTTCCTTTTGTTAAAACCATAATAAGGAAATTTACCATTTACATTTATTGAATAGACTAGATCAGGAGTTTTCAACCTTTTTTAATAAGTGTGCCCCTTCTGTCTCAAAGTTTCAGCTCATGTATCGCTTTATAGGGAACAGGGGAGGGGTGCAGATCGAGACCCCCATGGTGAGGGAGGGGGTGTGGCTGGGGCTGGAGCAGGTGCTGTGCAGTTGGGGTGGAACGGAGCCACAAGCGGCTCATCTGCAAGGGGGGCCAGCTCCTGCTGCTGCACACACCCCGGGAGGGCATGGAAGGCGTGTGCCCCCAGATCTGTGTATGGGGCCAGAACTGCTGTGGGCTGGGGACGGGGCTGCACCAGGCTCTTACTGGCAGGGGGCTGGCCTGGGCTGTGGGAGGAGGGCTATGGGGGTGGGGTGGGCTGTGGATACTCCAGAATTTGCCATACCCCTTCCCCCCTCCCAGAGCTGCTGCTGCCTGCTCTGAGCACAGCCTAGCCTAACACCTCCACTGAGAAGAGCCTGGCACTGCCCTGGCTGCAGCCTGAAGTGGCAGCCCATCCTTGCTCCACATGCAGATCCAGGGTCACATGCCCCCCACGCCTGGGTATATGCACAGTGGTGGGAACTTCCCCACCACACAGCTCAGTCCCCAACCTTGGCTGGGCAGCCCTAGTCCCACTCCCTCCTCCACCACTGGAGGCTGGATCTGCCCCCCAATGCCCCTTTCCTCACAATAGACTTACCAGCCAGACCCAGCTGCTTTCCATGCTGCTGGGGCATGCTGTTGGCCGCCTGCGCACTGTGCTATGACTGCACGCGTACACACAGAATTTACCAGCCACATTATTGGCCATATCAGCCAAAAAAAAAAAAAAAAAGCAGATTGCTGATGCAGTCAGTTTTGCTTATTGCTAATCTGATGTGGGGCCGATGTATCCGCGCACCTCTAATTTTTCCTCATTTGTTCTGCGTACCCCCTATGAGCTTTTAAGTACCCCTAGGGGTATGTATATCCCAGTTGGCAACCACTGGACCAGATTCATGCTTTCAATGGCCCTTAAAGGTTTTTTAGTGAACTGTCATAAAAAATATGTAGGGGAACTTTTTTTTTATTTATCAAATCCAAGAAACTCTCATCTAAAATTGATATCTAGATAGGTGGTCCCCTTTGCCTTAGTCATGTAAAGGAGAATATCAGTCTTCATGCAATTCCCCCTCCCCTCCACTCTTTTTGTCTTTTATGTGACTAGAATTCTTGTTTGGCTTAATATGCGTGTCCCAAAATAATATGCATTCAGATAGCTTGACAACATGTTAGTCTTTAGTACCAAATTCACCTTTTGGTTAGAAATAAAATGATGTTTCACATTAACACTGGGTTTTAAGAAAACATCTTTATTATAAGATGCAAGAAAGACATGTTTTTAATGTAACGCACAGTTTTACTTGAGGGTTTAGGGTTTGAGTTTTGTTTGTTTTTTTGAAGTTCATTTAATATCTCGATCAAAGTAGCAAAGAGAAAATGGTAAATTTCCTTGAGCCAAAGTTGTATTTCATGAGATTGCACAAGCATTTCAATTCTGACTTTTCTGAATTTCCCTCTATAATTGTAACCATTGTCCTATACAACCTTCCAGTAAACATACTATGTATATGGGTGTCATGGACAAGCTGCATTTTTGTAGAAACAGATTTTTGATGACTTTCTAAAGTCAGCTCTATTTATTGAGATGAAAGCACCATATTTACTTAAATCCAAGACAAGATGTTCCCTTCATTTAGTTGGGGGAGTGGAGTGAATCTTGGATTTGAGTACAAGGTGGGGGTGGAGAGGAAGGAGGTGGCTGCTGCAGTTCTGACACTGACCCTTACCCAGGCTTGGAGCCACAGCCATTGCCATCTCCCACTGCTGCTGCCTCTGCTGCTACTTACGGTCCTGCCTTGTTTCAGGTCAGGGCATAGAGGATATGATCACTCCAGCTCTGGCCGTGCCACACAGCAGCAGTGGCAGCAACTCCAAACCAATGCTGCCGCTGCTGCTGTGGCCAGACTGGGTCCAAAGCAGTCCTATGCTCCGTGTCCTGGTTTGGGGTGTGGCTGGAGATAGAGCTGGAGGGTCAACAGAAGGGACAGGTTCAAGGCAGAGGATCAAGGGGTGTTGGTCGGGGACCAGGTACCAGACAGTACAATGCCCCATGGGGCAGTTAGGCACAGGGCAGGAACCTTGAAGGGGGCAAGGAGCAGTGCTCAGGTGGTTTGACACCCCTGCCACCTGCTCCCTACTGCTACTTGTCCTATGATGGTGAAGTGGATGAGTTGAAGATAACCCTCCAGTAATTAGATTCTGTACATGGGAAAAATTGTAACAAACTTACAAATTCTGCATGTATAAAATCAAATTATTTGGGGGAGGGTCATTTAAAATTCAAAGTCATCTTAGTTTCAGATATTTCTGACCCTTGCAAATTGCTGTTTTGTCTTGCCATTCTGTAACACATAATTTAACTTCTTATGCTTTATTGTTTTTCTCTAAACACATGCGGCAATTGTATTCTGGGCTCCCTCACTTTCCTGTTTCTGTAGAGGATTTAAACTGTTTATGTGTAAAGGAGTTAGAAGCAGGTAAACAAAAATCCTGATCTAGAATGTGTTCATGAAGGTTAAAACTTATAAAATTGGTATGGAAATAAAAATCAGATTATGATGAAACTGAATAAGAGTGCATTAGGACTGTTGTCTTGAGACTATTTTTATAGTATTTGAATGGTGATCAGGTTTTACAGAAAATCCTATTAGTATGGTCCTGAAGTTTGCTTGTGAGTTTTACTCTTATTTTGTGGCATGGTTTTAAATAGCTTTGAAGATTGCAGTGGCTTTGGTAAGCAATTTCATGTATATTATAAAGGAAGGACAAAACATTGTGGTGGAGTGGAGGACAGATCTGGAAGGCAAGTCAAGGTATTGTGTTACTTTTAATGGGATTAATATTAACAGTTCCTTTAATGTCTTGCTTGCTACCTGCAAATTGCAGAAACTGTTTATTTAGCAACAACAATAGGTTTTGCTTAAAAGAGTAATGAGTTGTCAGGTAAAAGCAAAGACTTTAGAGAGTGTTTTATACTCTCTGCCTCTTGATTGGCCTGCATTAGTTTTGAGGTGATTCTCTAGAAGCAGCTGGATGCTTTCAACCTCCAAACAATATCAGTAAGTTCTTCCTTGAATCAGACAAACTGATACATCCTTTGTCTTTCCTCTGACCTGAAAATCTGGGGGTTTTTTAATGTTGATTATCCCTTTCAACTTTAGTTGTAGGTTCTCTATATTCCAGCCTTAATCGGGTACTGAAAAATAGGTTTTCAAATTATAACCTTTTTTATCAAAGTTTATTTTTTTCAGAACTAATGTAGTAATTTACGTATAACATCATGTTAACAAAAATAATTTAGTCTGGTTTATGTCTTTTTCTATAACCTGTATGGACATTATAGGTCCTAAACATCTTTCTAAAATGTTATGTATAATCATTACTGGTCTTTGTTTAACTTAACTTTTCATCTTTTGCAAATAAAGATCTAGTCCTGTTACCTAACTAGATCCTGAGTTTGCAGACAAGCAGTTTCTCTTCAGAAACTATTCAAAATTAGGACTTAAACAATGGCTTACATTTCTATGTATATAGTTTCTTAATGTTTACATTTAGCAATCTGCTTATAGCACTGCATTGGGGATAATTGACGATGTTAATTGTAATATTCTTTCTGTATGTGATTCTCTGCATCTTTCAGATGATTCTTGAACACATGATAGATCAATACCATATGATTCTTGAAATGACAATAAATAGTATGGATTCTTGTTTAACTAGAATAAAATTAAATCTTTATTTGGGTGATTACTTGGCGTTCTCTAGACTGCAAGTCTGGTTCCATGTTGGCTGACTTTAATCCAACATTTGAGTACTTAACAGAAGGTGTCAGCTTGACATCTAATAACAAAATTAAGTCAAAAGTAGTTCCCAAGTTCCATGACCACTTTCTGGTTTTACAGATGCATTTCTTTACTTTTAAAATGTTTTCCTTTTTAATGTTGGTATGTAAAATGCCCAAATAACAAATAAAAGCAGCAGCTGACTATACTGGGGGGATGGTACAGTAGAACTGAGTGCATTTTGGCATCACTTTTATATAAAGTTAAGATTAAGAGATAGGTGGGATTTTTTTTGATTTTCCTAATAGCTTTCTGCCATATGTATGTTCTGACAAGAAACTTTGAACAGGCCCTTAAGTTAATGTGAAAATGCTGTTTCTCAAGTCATAATGTTTGGAATAGAATTTGAAGTTAATCTTTTCCCTGTTCTAGATATCCCAATCAGATGTATAAAGCTAGATGATCCATACAGGTAATGCAGGAATTCCAAAAAAATGTATATTATGATGGCTGTAATACCTTGGGTGTTAGAAACAACGTATATCAGTTGTAGGGGGCACTTACTTTGATTCTTGGTTAAGTAATACGGATGTTTAGTTTTTCTCTGGATTCACTAAGTATGAGCTGTCTCCATTGGAAGCCTTAAATGTGGAAATGTTGAGCCCGATTCCTTGAATTCATGGCTCAGTTAAATCGCATATTCTCAAAAGATTCTTGGGCTTTTAGATGAGTGTTTTTTTGGAAATTATGTAGGCTTCTGTAATGCATTGTTGTGTGGCAGCATGTGGATTTCAAAGAAGAAATACTGTAAGAAACTTTACCACAAGCATCTTTACTATGGAAGAACTATTTTCTTATTGCATATTAGCAAATGTGATTAAAATCTTTAGTAAAGATCAAGCAATTTTGTAGTTTTTCATATGGATTGGTAGGTTGAAGAAAATTCTACCATCTTCTGTTAGTAGACTACAATTGCCTTGTCTTCACTAAGATTTTTACCATATGTTAGTTACAACCACCTTGTTTCCTTAATGATGATAAGGTGGAGGGTTTGAGTCGGGGCAGGAGAAAGTTCCAGTAGATCACTTTAATCACTGTGTATACCCAAGGTGAATTTCTGAAACCATTTCTTTAAACACTTGCTCTTTTCTACAAAAATGTAAATGTTGGTAATATACAATACTGTCTTTAACTAGCTCATGCTGTTTTGTCGTGTGTTAACTAACAATCTCATTATTTTTGCTCTTAAAAGTATAAGTCAGGCTTCTTACATCCTTTCTGGTTTAATTTTCTTTCTCTATTTCCTCTCTAAAGGAAGGGTAAACATCTGTTACATAATTGCATAAGAACTGCTAAGGCCATATGGCTATTTTGTAAATATGGTAATAAAATCAGATATTTAAATCTCAAACAGAATAGTGGTGGAGTCCTTAGGTTATTCACTGTATATTCAGTGTGAGCATCTTGCATTTTTTTTCATTCTTCGGCATCTCAGGAAGTCTTAGGAAGGCGTTTCTGGTGCTTGAAAGAAGCTGACCAGGAACATGTCAGTTTTGCTTTATACACTGTCTGTGATTCTTGACCTCTTTCAGTAAACCGGGAGTCTGAAAAGAAGCTTTGGGCTGAGGCTGTTCTGTCTCTAGTCAACAAAAGTCCAAGTTTCCACCCATGCAAGACAGGTTGAATGAAAGGGAAGATTAGAATCTCTGTGAGCAGTACTTTAGCGGAGTACTTCAGAAAAGGTGAAGCATAAAATGTTAGAAGTGTACCAATATATTGGTCTGATATCAGATCAGGGCCGTTATAAAGAAAATTGGAAAATATTGGAAATGATGCGGGAGATATTTTGGCCAATTAAATGCTTGTGTGTGCACGCAGCACAGTGCACAGGCAGCGAGGAGCACAGCCCGGCAGCGTGGAGAGCTGTGTGAAAAGGGAGGGAAGGGGCATGGGGGCTCAGATCAACATCCCCTGCGGTGAGGGATGGAGTGGGGCTTGGGCTGGGATAGGTGCCATCCAGCCGGAGCAGGCACAGGATGGAGCCGTGGGAGGTGGGGGGCAGCTCCCACCGCTGCGCACGGCTCATCCTGTGGTTCTCACCACTGCTGCTGTATGTGCCCCAGGTGTGTGTAGGGCGGGCTGGGTGAGCTGCAGCTGAGGGCTGGGGCTGTGTTATGCTGTGCTCACGGTGGGAGGTGGCAACCCTGGGGGGAGGGGAGGCTATAGTGAAATTTGGGGTGGCTGCATGCTCCTCCCATAGCCTTCCTTCTAGCACTGCTGCTGCCTGCCCCAAGCACAGTGCAACCCCCAGCCCCAGCCTGCAGTTGTAGCTTGCTTTGCCGCACCCCACGAAGGCAGATCTGGGGGCACACATCCCCTCTCCGCCCCCCTCCCACACCCTCCCAGATGAGCAATGGGAGCCATCCCTTCCACCCTGTGCCCCCTGCCCAGACAAGCCTCGTTGCAGTGCCTACTTCAGCCCCACTCCCTCACTGCATGGAGCATTGATATGCATCCCCACCACACACGCATACCTTCCTTTCCCCCTCCCCTTTTCACACAACAGACTTACCAGTTGTTTTGGAAATTGGCCAATATGCCTCCTTAAAAATCGGTAATCATGATTGTCCGCCCAAATCTCTATCAGTGTACCCCAATAAAATATATAATCATCAACAAAACTGATTTTGTTGTGATTAAAGTACTAAGAGAGACTCAACAATTTTCAGATATGTCTATTTCTTCGGTATCTTTTATCCAACTGCTTCTGACTTTTGACTAGTAATTTTAATATTGTGCTGGATTTTATAGTTACTTTCTCATCTTCATTTTTGTTTCCCAAACTATAGCATTTTCCTATACACACAAAGCTAATTTCACTTTAGTGTAAACATATTTTCAAAGCCATTTATGCTGTTTTTTTTATCAATGGAAATAAGCAAGCTAAAATACTACTGCTTCTATCTTTATCTTATATGCCTTTTCAACCATTACAAGTAAAATAAAATGGTATTTCAGAGAAAGGAACATAACCTGCTTTTTATGGCCACTTTCCTTCAGCATGACTTGCTGTTGGTTACTGCTTATGGAAATTTATGGAAGCACAAAACATAGCGTATACAATAAAGCAGCAAGACTTCCTCCATTGTATCTCTTTACCTTCAAAGTGCTATACTGTGATCAGCATTCAGTAGCTGAAAGATAAAGTTCAGTTACTTCAGTCAGTTGACCTGCCCTGAAAAATCTTTCAAAAGGGGTCAGCATAGGCTTTCAAGTTTGCTTGTTTTTTTGCCATAGTCTCTCATTAAGCTACAACTAGCCTCAGAATTGTTTGGAACATATCAAGGAAGTTGTCATTTTCTGGAACCCGTTTTCTTTTTCCACGTGGAGCAGCTAGTAAATTTGTCACGTTCCCGCAATCATATTTTGGTTTTTCCATGTTAGGGAGAGCAATCTACTAGTATCTGTCACCCAGAATCTTCTGAGGTAGGTAGAATTCTTGCATCGGAAACCTTTGAGAAAACAAAGCATCAAATTTACGAACTCCTGAAAGGTGCAAAATATTTTTCTTTTGTTAGAGTAATACTCCTTTTAACTTTATTTTATGGTATCTTTCTTTTCTTTTCCGATTCAGTTTCTCTGATATCAACGTGGTCACTATGTTTGCAGAGGTCCTCTCCTTGCTTATTACATCTAGCTATATTTAGATCTTTTAGTCCTTTATTGAAAGACATTTCCACTGGTGGGATGTCTTTCCGTTTGGTATTGTGGTGTCCAGAACTGAATGTTTAGTTGCAAATATACCAGAATCTCTGTCACCTGGTTCTGTGACATTTCTGTGAATGCAGCCTAAAATGGTACTTAGCTTTTTTGCTGTTGCCATTATTATATGGCAGCTTTGTTTATAATTTGCCTTGAGCTGAGTAGTGCGGCTAATATGATAGTCAGTTATAATCCCTCTTTCTCAGTGTGCTAATTCCTACTTCTCTCTCTGTCTGTCTCTTTGGGTTGGGAAAGGAAGAGTTGTTACTTTTTTACTGCTGTCTCCAAACTTTGTTGTTAGAAATCATTATATAGAACTTCAGAATATATGTTACAAACACAGTCAACTTAGGCAACTCTTTGTACTTACCAAAGAGTTTCTATATCAAGGACATGTAGAAGTATAGCATACACTGAATAGTTTTTCCATATGGTGTCTGCCTACAACTGGACATTTCAGCCCTAAAAATGAATTCCTCAAACTGTTTTGCTTATAATGGAAATGGTGTTACAGCTTTCACTAAGTGCACTGTGGCCAACTGAATTTTGGGATATGCTTTATTCTAGAACAGGGTTTTAAAGTCAAACCTAGGTTCTGGTTCTAGCTGTGTCACTCATTTCCTGTCCTACATTGGATGAGTAAGGTGACTGCTGTCTGTTTCTTGTCTGTAAAATGGGAGTAGTAATCACTTTTGTAAAGAACCTTAAAGTACTCTGATCTAATGAGACATGCTATGACCAGCAGTACAATTACTGCAAGAGTTCAGTTATTATGGTTCTCGATTCTTTGAAGTGAGTTGCATCTTCTGCCTTATGTTAATTGGTCTCAGATTAGCTTGTCCAGGGCAACAGTGTTCTGTTGCTTTTGTTCATTCTCCTAGTGCAGTGTACCCACTGACTATGACCCACATTCACCCCTGTTTGCAATCCTTGTTCTCTGGCACTGTCAAACTAGTTTATGACAGCCTGTAATGATCACACAATGCAGATCTAAAGCAAAGTGATTGAGAGTCTAGTCTCTCTTGCTTTGTTTTTTATTTTGGGAAGATCTGTTTTATTTTTAAAATTCACTTTACATATATTTAAAGTTGTTCAAATAATGCAGGAGTTGAATTTGTATGCAATATAATTGCAAGTGAGTTGGTAACACATCCAAGTAAAAGATGTGGCATGATTATGTGCTTAGGGCAAAGGAAAGGTACAGTATGGATCATAGTACTGCTTTAAGATGCATAAGGGTTACTTTGGTCATTTCAAAGAAACCTGAAGCCTGAGCTACATGAGAGTAAACAGGTTAATGCTCAAGTCTAGGTTTATTTGTAGAATACTGCTGTGCCTACATGTAAAATGTCCCAAAAGTTCAAGCTATAATGACTGGTTGAAATAGGGTGTTTCTGGTAGGTTAAATAATTAGTTACTGCTTAATATGAATCTGGTGGTACTGTGTTTGCAGATCCTTTATAAAAGTGCTGTGAAGATTCATGAAATTGTCCTGATATCTGATGACTTTGTGAAGTCTCAGAATATTTTGCTTCTTGGAGCTGTGCCTGGAGACTGTATAGTGGGTACCCAAAGTGCATACAACTGAAATGATTGCAGTGCTAGGAAAAATGAGGGAGACTATATTAACCACATCAAGATGCGGATGCAGTAAATCAGTGGTGCTCTCAACCTTTTGGCCTCGTGGTCCAGGTGAACAGCACAGGGCTGATTCATGGGCTAGATCCCTCATGGTATCCAGCACTGTGCCACCCGAACCTGGCGCTGCATGCTAAAATTTAGTCCTGGATACCAAGCCTTTTGTCCCTGATCTAGCATGCATGTCCACACATTCCAGCCCACCAGGCGCTATATAAGTCTGGAAATTTGGCAGTGGGAGAGCAGCACTTAATGTTACCACTGCCACCAAACTTTCAAACCAGTGGTGAGCTCTGTGGATCAGATCTGGCCTGTGGGCCAGGGGTTGGGCACACCTGCAATAAAATCATTTATGCTTTATTTGGCCCAACTACAAATGATTAGACTGTCAGTTAAAAAAAGAGAGGTCTTGCTACTAACTTCAGATTTTTAGGTTTAAAAAATGAATTTACCAGTTGCTTGTTTTTATTTTTTGCTATGTTGGTAATCATAGGTCTTTTAATCTTCTTCAGCCTGTTCCAATTTCCTGCTTGATCCTTCAGCAAAATTCTAAATTTCCTCAATTCTAAAAATGCCTATATGAGAGATTTGTTATAATTCTTTCATACAACGTTGACATCACAAATGAAATATTACTTTATTACAGATAGAGACATTTAACTACAGATGTTACTAGCCCAAATATGCACACAAAAGTACCAAAAAAGGCTGAGCAGGTGAACCGCATCTATAGAAACATCTTTCATTAAACTTTTCATAGTAAATCTTTCCAGATGAGGGGAAAATACCCAAAAAGTATCTAATCTAGTTCTTAAAGCAATAAGCAGACTTCTTTAGTGCTTCAAGCTTGTAGTTAATGCCATTTTCACAAAGCGGGGATTTTTTTTTAATATAGCTTTCTTTTGATATCATTGATAAAGCTGCCATTTGCAAGTATCTTGTAATAGGTTAAATCCAATGACTTTCCTTTAAAAAGGAATTTTTTTTATTTAAGGTGCATCTTCAGAGTCTTCTCAGGAGGAACAAACAGCGTCTTGTGAAGGTAATTGAGTGTTGTTTTGCTTTGTTTTTTTGTGATTTATTTAAAAAACCGGATTTTCTTAATCATGCGCAAGGAAATTGCAGTCCAAGATATTAAAAACAAAAAACCCCAAAACAATCTGTTACGGTACTTGTTTGGCCCCTGGAACTATACTGAAGTAGTCAAATAAAATCTTAAATATTTTTATCCTTGAAAAACCCTTTGCTATTATCCCCATTTTCCTAGGCTAATACCCTAACTGCTGGACTTTCCATCTCATTACAATGTTCATTTCAAAATTATGTTAAATTATTAATGGTGTTGTGTTAAACTAATATACTTACTGCTTCATGTTTTTGGTTTAGGTTCAAATGCTGCTGTTAATATGGATGTATCAGAACCTGTTGGTAAGATGAAAACTTTTTTACTATAACAGGCCTATAAAGGGCTTCTAGTATCACTTGTGTTAATTCACAAGTGAGCTAAACTAAAGCTGCCTTAATTGAGCCTTAGCATTTTTTATTGGTACAAAAATTGTCTGCTTTGTGCCTAGATTGGAAAAGAGTTAATAGGACATTAAAATACCACTGCAATAAATTTTGTGATGGCAGATGTATTGGGATTATTTGAACTTTAAATAGGAATACCCTATACTTCTATTCAAAAATCTTATTTCAGATTGCAGAATGGATTTATTATGATCTCCTGGTTTGGAATTGACAAGATAGAATATAATAATGCTGTAATTCTCATAATTTTCTGTGAACCTTAAATTAAATTGTTCTTTTCTTTCTAAAATGATGATGTTTTCCAGAGTGGTTTTGGTGCAGATGTATGACTGTAATTGACTCTCATGCTGTTCTGAGTCTATGGTTAGGTTTACTTTTCACCATAAAAGTGCTGCTTTGTTAAAATAGAATTCTCCTAATCCCTATGAGTCACAGTTCTCTGATGTCAGCAGACAAACTGGTTTGAAATCTCCCCATACTATCCATTTCAGAACCAAACAAACTGGCTGTTTAATGTAGCAGGGCACAAGCAAGGTTAAAAATTAACAAGACAGATGCTACTTTTCAAATTTGAAACAAACAAAAAGCTCCATCAAATTAGTTATTCCTAGAATCAAAAAGAATTTCTAGCTCTTTTTGATTTAATGTCTTAATCTATTTAAATAGTCCCTCTTTTTTAACCTGTAGTGGAAAATGGAGAGACAGAAATGTCCCCTGAAGAATCATGGGACCACAAAGAAGAAACAAGTGAAGTAGAACTTGGAAGTGGTCCATCAGGAGATGCAGGAGCTACCGAGGAGGGTGCCCAGGAAATGATGGAGGAAGAGGAGGAAATGCCAACACCTAAATCAGTGGTAGCACCACCAGGTGCTCCTAAAAAAGAACATGTAAATGTAGTATTCATTGGACATGTAGGTAAGTTGTAAATACCGGTTTCAGGGCAAGGGATGGAGAATACTTGTAATGTATGTTTAACTATATGTTTGAGGTTTTATGTAATGCAGCCCCTTTAGTCAAGCCAATGTCTGGTTTTCTTTCTAGTTCTGTAGTTTACTTGTTTCACCAAAAATATAAGTGTTTTCTTACTTTTACAAAACTCTTGTCTGTTGCTCGGTGTTAGGAAATCAGTTTAGAATGAACAGGGCTTTCCTCCTGACACTGCATAGCAAGAGTTATGATTAAGTAGCAGGGGTCCAGAAATTGCTCTTTACATCAATGGGAACTGGGAGTACCAAAGGTTAATCATACTTCCTCCTTAGAAGATGAAAGTATGCATCCTGCCTTGACAAGGTCATAGTATCTTGTTATAATAATGCTGCTGTGTTCATCTTTCTAAAGCAGTAATATGTCAGAAAAGGATAGGAGAGGGCCTGCATTTTTTCAAATAATACCCATGTTTGTGGCTTCTCTGATGAGAATCTAGTTGGTGGATTAGGTCAGGAGTACCCAAATATATCTCCTGCAAAGGATTTTAAAAATGTTTTGCTGGAAAACAATGGTCCTTTTCTGTCCCCAGTAAGATTGCAACTTAAATACTGTTGTTTTGCAGCCAAGAGAATATTGACAACTTTCAGAATCAAAAAATAAAAATAAATGGAGAGGTAAACTTAGGACTTAAGTTGTTACATGCTATGGGCTAGAGCAGGGGTGGGCAAAATATGGCCCACAGCCTGGATCCAGCCTGCCAGCTGATTGATCTGGCCCATAAGGAGCTGTTGGTTCTAGCTGTTGCATTGTATTGAGTGGGCAGGTATGTCCTGACCCTGTCCACAGTTCAAACCAGCTACCACTCCACGCACTAGATATAGTGCCAGGTGCACAATGGCATTAGTTGTGGATACTGCCTGCAGTTTCCTACAAGGGATCAGGGCAAGTGCCTGAGGCTGCAGCTGACATGCTGATACAGCAGCATTGCTTGCGGACCTGGGAGGACACCCTGATCCACAGAGGGAAGCAGCTGACTGCGTCCATAGCTGATGCCAGTTCCTGCCTACCATTGCTTCTGCTGCATGGGCTGGGATCTGGTATAAGCTGCAGGGTTATGCTAAAGGTGTGGAATAGTTGGGAGGGCAAGGGAGGGGGGGGAAGGAATGTTGCGGGGAGAGGAGGGAGAGAGACACAGACTGCTCTGCCCATGATGGGTGGCAGCAGCCAGTGTTGGGCACCAGGCAAAGGCAAGACCCTGCAGAGGGCATGCTTACCACTTCTGGGGCCCTTCTGCCTGTGCCTGCCCAGAACCCACCCCAGGGCTACCCTGTGGCTTCTCCCCACTGCCGCCACCCCGCACCACCTCCAGGCCACTCTGAGCCCACAGGGTGGTAGCAGCAGTAGCAGGGAAGAGATGCAGGGCAGTCCTGGTGTGGGCTCCAGGCAGCTGCAACCAGAAGAGCCCTGGAACTGGCAAGGGTACCTGCTGACAGGCTGGGCTTTTGCCAGAAGCAGTGTTGGGTGGGCACCAGCATCAGCTGTGGATGCAGGCAGCAGCTTCCCTCCTGGGGATCAGGGCACCTGCTTGAATTCCTCCTTGAGTAGAAGGGTGGGCCATAGGCTGTCCTTTTTGAAGCTGTTGCACCAGCTCTTCCCCCTCCAAATCCCACATAGGGAGGTTTCGTGAGCTGTTTGGGGGAGGATAGGGGGCACTGACTCAGATAGCGACAGCTTCCCAAAACTCCCTTGGGCCCAAATAATTGCCCACCTCTGGGCTAGGATCTTGCTTGAATTGTTTAGACTAGGAGTTGGTAAACTTTGGAGCAGCAGAGAAGGCAATCGGACCTTTGCAGGGTGGATTTGTGGGCCATAGGTTGCTGACCCGTGGTTTTAGACAGTTTGCAAATAAACTGAAGAATGTGAAAATGAAAGAGTGTGGGTGGGATTGAGCTTTGGGATCTAACAGGGAAAACCATAACAATGCAATTTCATTGATTATTTGTAGAATAGTTTTCAAGAGAAATAGAAGTTCCATTTCTTGGGATATTTCAAAACTAGATGACAGAGTGCTAGAACAGTGCTGCATGGTCAGGAAATAATCTTATCTCACTTTCACTTGCAGTGTTTAATTTTTTAGTTTCTTTTCTCTCTCTTTTTTTTAACCTTAAATTGAATGAATTTGTCAGCTGATTTTCTTTTTATATTTGCCAGATGCCGGCAAATCAACCATTGGAGGACAGATAATGTAAGCAAGCTTATCTTTTACAGTAAGAGATTTCTTTAGATGTATAGTCTTGTACTATGAATTAAAACACATTAAGTATTAGTAAATAGTAATTTTGATGGCTTTTGTCAGTATAGATTAATATTTTAAGATGAATACCAAAACGGTATTTTTTGATGAATGTCTGTTAATTTGGTTTCTCATTGTCTTTGATTCTTTAACTCCAGCAGAACTAATCTGCTGATCTCCACAGGAGTGTCATTTACTTAATGGAAGCATAACTGTACAAAAGCCTGATTATTAATAACAAAAAGTAACAATTTGTTCTTTAAAACGTCACTCCTTTTTTTTTTTTCCTGAAAGCTGACCTTTCAGCAGCTGTTCATCTACTCTGTTAAATTGTCCTTTTTGTAAGATTTAAAAAACTATTTGAGTGTACTCAGTTTTTTTAGTTAGTTTATGAATCATAACTTCATTTAAAGTTACCAGATTATATACTGTCCATTTTATATAAATTAAGCCTGTTATATGTATGTACAGTTCAGGTTCTTTACTGATAAAAATGAAAGTAATCTAGATGAAACAGTAGGTGCTCAAGTCTTTTTAAGTTGAATGGCATATAATAAGTGTGTGTGGGGGTGCAAACAGCTATATTAATATTAGTCTTCTGAAAGAAAGTATTGTCATAATTTTAAAATGATACTTTTAGTAACAGACTGAAATATCTCTGATTTGCCTTATCCTTTGATCAAACCAGAACGCAGGTCATCATAGTTGATCAAAACACTGTTTCATCTAGTCCAGTGGTTCTCAACCTTGTTAGGTTTGAGGCGTTCAGAAAATGCCAGATCTTAGATTTCTAACAGTGCTAAGATTACATGGCACACCATGTTACCTGTGAAAGGATCTGTAGGCATTGCAGGCTGCCATGTTACCGTGCTTGAGAATCGCTGATCTAGTCATCTTTTCTTCAGATAACAGCTCTGGGTATCTCAGACGATGCAAAAAACTCTGTATTAAACAAATCTGGAATCGCTTCATTATAGGGGAAGCTGCTTTTTTAACCCCCACTATTCTGTAGTTGCTTTGGCTTCACAGATCATGCTGCAGAAGAAAACACTATTTTTAATATTTTATTATATCTGCACGCAGGTATCTTTTTTTTATTCCTGCCAAGATGTTTATGTTCCATAAACTAGTTTTGCTGTATTTTTTTTTCATTTTTACATTTGTTGCCTTTCAGTTTTGTTGAATATCTTTTTTTGCTTGTTATAAAAGAAAGTAAATAGAGTGCCTGTATTTTCTCTCTTTTATATGTTGCTGCTTTTATTATTTCCTTATGAGTAAAATATCAAATTGAAGCTTCTAAGGAAAAAACACCACAAGGGACATGGTAGCATTAGACAAAGAGCACCTAGTATAGGTATGTAGGTGTTTTAATATGCAGAAATCAGTGGGTAACAGCACTTCCTTTACTTATCCAATCTAAGATGGGATGACTGTTAAAGAAATACCTTTCTTAAACTTTTAGTCATTCCATTGCATTTTTTAATGTAAAGTCATGCATTAGGGTTTCTGATGCCTCCGGAACACCCCCCCCCCCCAAATCTACTTACTGGCTTTGACATATTCTTTAAATTGTCCATAAACTGAAGCATTTCCAAATTCAGTACAAAAATATTTTTTTGCATGGTGCTTTCATTGGACTAGCTATCTAAAACATTATCTCTTTGAGATGAGCTCATAGAAGTACATTTATGCCTTGTTTTATGTTTTACTTTCTTAATAGATTTATAGTTTTATGTTTTACTTTCTTAATTTACACTTAAAATGGCAAGTTGTTTTTTGGAGGGTGGAAATTCCAGCTCTGCCCTTTTTGAAACCATGCCTCAGTTCTGCAGAGTAATTTATTCATATACCAGTAGATAAAAATGTAGTTGCCGTGTTGTTAACGTAAAATATCTTCCTCTCTCCTTAGGTACTTGACAGGAATGGTTGACAAAAGAACACTTGAAAAATATGAGCGAGAAGCTAAAGAGAAAAACAGAGAAACATGGTATGAAATTTGTTTCTTAAGACTGTAACAACTTATATTTTTCAAGAGCTTCTGTGCAGACTGTGTTCTTCTTTTTCCCCTTTATAGCACTTTATGCTATTTCCCCCAGTATTTCTCTGGCTAGAATTCTTCAGCATGCTTGCATTTATACAGTATGTTCAGCATTGGAGCAGATTCAGCTTATCTATCCTGCAAAACATTGCTTAGCTATGGTGTTGCATGTCAGCAGATAGCTAGTGGCAGACCTTTCCCTTGTAAATGAGAGAGAGAGAGGTGAGGGAGGGAATTCACAAGCTTGACAGTCTTTTAGGAGTAGGGAGAGATGGTGGTAAAAGTCTAGCCCATAAATATTTTTCACGTAAGCTGATAACGGAATAAGCAGCCATGAATTTAGTTTGACCACAGGCTGGAAGCCCCCCCCGGGGAGTCAAAATGTAGCACCCAACCTGCTCCCTATTTTCCCCTACTACAGCTCCTGGGCATCTGAGCTCCCTCTGAGAAACGTCTTCTGTTTCTTGGAGGGAGTAGAGGGGTTTGAGCAGCAGCTGAGAACATTTTCAGGGGTAGCAATACTGGAACCCTAGAAAGAGGTAGGTTTTGACCTGATTTAAATGCTTGTTATGGTGGGACAGCAGGACTGGAACATGGCATGAGTTCATTTTATTGTGGCAAGCATGAGCAGAGACTGTCTTTATTCTGGTATCCTATGATAAGCCTGTGGACTTTTCACAAAGACCCTGAATGCTTTGGGTATTTCTAGTCTTAATTCTTTGAATTGAAAATGAAAATATCCTAAATCATTCTCTTAACAAAATATGGCATAGTTAGCAACAAAGCCTGGTTTCCACATTTTAGTCATTTATCAAATTTTTCCATAGTTGACAGGACTGAAGTTTGGGGAGTTAAGTTTAGTAGACCTTTGAAAAACTTTTCTTGGTCAGAATTGATAGAGCAGGGGTTTTAGTGAGCAAAAGATTGTTATATGCAAAATACTTTTAAAGGTGTCAGGGGAAAGAAATTTTTTGCCTTGGTACCCTGTGTGGGGATTTACAAGCTGGGTAGGATCAGACCAGTTAGTCTGTTGCTGAGAAGTCCAGGAAATTCTGAAGTGAGAGACAGGGTATGATAGAGTTTGTGTAAGTAGTATGTGACCCCTTGATACAGTACTCACTAACAATACATTATGTTGAATAATACATGAGCTAAAACAAAGATCCAGACAGGTTTTTGCTATTAAGGATTCAAAGTATCTGTGTGCTAACTTTTGAATACCTGACAAAATTCAAACCATAGTTATTACTTCCTATCTGCTCAGATTTCTCTGTCCTTTTTATAATACTATATTCTTATTTACTGTCTTACACATAGCAGCAGTGCCTTATAGTTAAATATTGTTCAAATCCTTTGCTAAACTGCACTGGGTATGTATAGGAAAAACCAACAGTAGTTTGCCAGCTGCCATGCTTCTCCTGCTGACCAGTTGTCACATTGTTTCTTGGTGTTTCCACTGCCTTTCTGTTTACACCTGTTGTCTCTTGACTTATATTTATTTCTTAGGGCAGAGATTGCCTTTTGTTGTGTTTGTACAATCCCTAGCATAGTGATCTCCTAACCTAATGCTGAGGTCTCTAGGTGCTATAACAGGCATTTTGTCCATTCCTCCCCATTCTTTTCCTATTTCACATGCATGTGGCTTGATTTGATGCTTATAAGGTTCTCTAATGGGGACAGTCTTATAAGAATAGGCGTTTAACATGGTGAAGAAGCTGCTTTTAAAAGTGGGCAAGCTTCTATAGCAAGAGACTGTTATATTTTGAGACCGTAAAAGTTTGTATTTTTCGGTGCCCTCATGTAGACTTGCCAAATTGTTTTTTGCTTTAGTACAGGAAATCTTAATTAAATTTTGTTCATATTCTACCAACTCCCTCTTATATTTTTGGGCAACCTACTTCTATGTTAGCTAATGTCATTCACTAGCAACACAAAGAACAGAAGTCCTGATACCCAGCTTTCATTGGATTATCTTCTAGAAGAAGGGTAAAGCATTTGTAAGTTAGTTTTATCAGAATTTTTCCATAACACTGGTAGAGAATAGAAATGTCCTACATGTAGCTAAAAGGTATGTAAAATGACTTGCAAATGCTATTTTTACTCTAAATGTTTTAGCCAAGCCATGTTGATTCAAAGTAGGGCAGCAAAATTAATGTAAAATTTAAAATCTATCGATAAACTGTAAAATTGGTTGCTGCTTGGACTAAAGGTTGCCTTACCTCCCTCTGCCAAGCTTTGTGCCTAATACTACACAACAATCTATTATCTAAAAAACTGATTCAGAAGTATGCTTTTCTGTAGTATCCCATCTTGGAAAACTTGAAATATTCTCTTTAGATGAGAGAATACAGGGGAAATCTAGCAGTTCCTAAGATCTTATTTATAAGCCAGAAAATGAAAGCATAGTTTTCACTGCCCTTCTTGCTCATATGCAACAGTGGGTATGATGCTTTTGTTACTTCAATTAATGTTAATGCTTTTGAGAAGAAGAATTGACCTTCCAGTTCTATGATATCTGTCTTTTCGTTCTGTCAAGAATCTTCGGTTATGGAGGAATTGGTGGGCATGAAATTATCTTGATCCTTTTAAGTAGTTTTAAGTTATTTTTATTTCATAACCAACTTTTAAAAAATGTACTGTATGTATTCTCTATGGAGGATTGTGTGTCGAAGGAAAAATAGCATTGTGTGTCCATGTGTTGGAGGAAAAAAGAATAAAAGTATTTTTCTTGATTTAAGTTAAATTAATCCTTTTTTGGTTTCTTCAGATAATCATTTATTTCTAAACTGGAGCTAAGCATGAAATATTTGAGTTTACAATGTAGTTATGGATAACAGAGTAGATGTCTATATGGTGGAAGGCACTGCTAAGCAAAAGTACTGTGAGCTAGCTCTAAATGCTCTAGCTTTGGAGCTGGATTCATGTGGTTTTTACCCAGGCTTGAGTTCCAGTCCAAAATTAGCCTAGGCAGATCAAGCACAAGAGTATCTCTGTCCAGTTTTATGCTGTATGTCAGGGGCAGGCAAAATGCAACACATGGGCTGAATCTGTCCTGCCATGTGATTTCATCTGGCCTGCAGGCACGTGCCCATCAATTAATCATATCTGGTCCAGCCTGCAGCTGCCCGTGCTGCACTTTGAATGGGGCTGAGCCCCACCGACTCCCACCCTGATGCGTAAGAGAGTAATACTTTATTTTGAGCTATGATGCAACCACCTCCTCTATATACTATGGAAGCGCACATACATTGGGACAAAAATATTTTTAAAATAAAACTCAAATATGTTATAGTAGCTCTTGATTTTTAATATATGATTTGTTTTTTTTTATCCGGTTCCAAGATGGCAGCCCCCTTCTCCAAAAAGGAGTATTTCTGGGGACAAGGAGTGGGACTTCTGGTGGCAAACATCAGGGGGTAGGGCTGGGATGCCCAGCCCCAAGATGGTGGGACATCCAGCCCCAGAGGCTACCCTTGCAGCCCTCAGCAATTCACCAAAACTCATCAAGTGGCCCTTCAGCCAAAATAATTTTCCACCCCTGTTGTATAGGTATACCAACATTGTTGATATGACATCATCTCAGTCTTAACTTACGTGTAGCTATTTTGATGCAACATAATACGGTAAAAATTACATACTGTTCTTTGTATAAAATGTTTGAGAGAATTTTAAAAACAGCCTTTTTGTTAGTAAACATTAATGCAGATTTACGTTGTGTGTATTAGGTACCTGTCTTGGGCCTTAGACACAAACCAGGAAGAACGAGACAAAGGTAAAACAGTAGAAGTTGGTCGGGCCTACTTTGAAACGGAGAAAAAACACTTCACAATTTTAGATGCCCCAGGACATAAGAGCTTTGTTCCCAATATGATTGGTGGAGCTTCTCAAGCTGATCTGGCTGTGCTGGTAAGAGAAGCAAATTGAACTTTTATTTGCGATTAATTTTGCACTTTAAGTCTATTGGATTTGCGTAGATAAGAGTG
Organism: Caiman crocodilus; assembly: GCA_030014935.1. Taxonomy (NCBI): domain Eukaryota; kingdom Metazoa; phylum Chordata; order Crocodylia; family Alligatoridae; genus Caiman; species Caiman crocodilus. The sequence goes on along the minus strand of JAGPOW010002067.1, from coordinate 105,040 downwards.
TTATATTTTGTGGACAATTGTGACGTTTTAAGTTTAAGCCTTAATGTTGCAGTTTCCCATATTTTTTTGTGTACCACCTAGAATAAGATATACACCTTGTTTTTGAAAGGCAGAAGAAAAATATTGCTTGCTTGTAGTAAGTAATTGAGCAGCAGAGGTAGGGAGCTAAGCCTGCTCTATAGTTCTGCTCCCTGTGGGTTGTATGCAGTTTATTTTTGCCTTGACCCAGAAAAACCGTAAGCAGCAGGAAGTGTTTTTACTGTATTTCCTCACTTATAATGTGTACCCCAATTTCCAGCAGCTGCTTTTTGGAGGCAAAAAGTGCATTTTGTATATGAGAAAATATGGTATTCATATCTATAATTCAGTTCTGCTAAATTCATTTGTCATAGTAAAATGTTTTCAGAGTTAAATTAGTGTTTTACAGCCTATTTAAAGTCGCCGTCGTTGTCCCCCCTGCCCCCAGTGTTTCATTATGTCACTGTTTTGCAATGTTATACATGTTAAAGCCCAAGCAGAATGATACTTCTAAGGCCCCCTCTATGAATGCAGGCAAAGGTGCAATGGGATCCAAAAGGTGATGCCATGCAGGATCCAACATCAGATCCTATCACACCTTATTGCTGGTATAGCGGGAGCCTGGAATCGACATCTTGGGCTCCCCGTGTACCGGAAGATAGCAAACTCCCGCTGCAATGAATGGCATAACTCTCAGTCTCAGCAGCACCCCACTGCTACCGAGACCAAGTCCTGCAACTGATGGGACTGTCAGCCCTAACAGTGCCCCTTGGCTGCTAGGGCCAAGAGTTCTGTCAGTGGCAGGACTCTCCACCCTGGCAGCACATGGGGTGCAGCCACCAGTCCTACCAGCTGCAGGACTCTTCCTCCTGGCAGCCCTGGGGCACTTCTGGGGCAGAGAGTCCCCTCAGCTGCAGAACTCTCAGCCCCAGCTGAGCAGGATTTCCCTGTGTGGCTGGGAGTCCCATCAGCTGAGAGCTGCAGGGGGAGACCCTACTACATGTGCAAATTAAAGCTGAATAGAAACCAGCTATGAAGTTTCTACACACTTTCCAGCTCTAACATAGCTGGATGGACCTTTTCATGGTGTGATAGTTAATTTGTATGTGTAGCCAGTCTAAATAAACTGCACGATCAACTGATTAAGTGTATAATATATGTAACATGTAGAATGGGCCTGAGTTTGTAATATTGCAGATTGATACATTTTCTGAGTTTTTTGGTTTCAGTTTAAGCCACCTTAACCTGCCTACAGAACTTATGATATTATCATGCATTGTTCTTTTCCTAACTAGAATGTCATTTCATTATTAACTTCAGTGCAACATAAAATCTTTTTTTTATTTAATTAGGTTATTTCTGCAAGAAAAGGCGAGTTTGAAACTGGATTTGAAAAAGGTGGACAAACAAGAGAACATGCTATGTTAGCAAAGACGGCAGGTGTAAAACATTTAATAGTTCTTATTAATAAAATGGATGATCCAACGGTAAACTGGAGTAATGAAAGGTGAGTTTCTAATATAAAAATTAGGGTTTTTTTCTTCTTGTATAGCTAAACTGTTTTAACTAGAAATGTATGCAGTTCAATATAATTTTTTGGTAGAAGTCCAGTTTGGTTGGAAAAAGGATTGATTTACAATAGGTATTATCAAAAACAAACACCCCCACTGTCAAAGTAGATAATATCTTTTTAAGGCTTATATGCAACTATATTTAACAAACTCACAAGTTCCAACAGCAAGCTGCACTGATAGCTTGGAAGATTTTAAATACATTGAAAGTTGGAGAGAAAGTAACTCAGGATCTACAGTGCTTCCACACACTTTTGCACTAATTTGAATACAACTATATAGTGAAAGGGTCATTCTCAGTCTTCATTTCAAATATGCTTTCTTATCTCCCCTGGACTGAGTTCTGGTGAATTATATACTAATGTTACAGTAGACATACAGAGCAGTGATAGGTAATGCACTTAAAATAAATGTTGTTGAACAAGTAAAATAGATCAAATTGTCAGGAATTTAAATATGTTCCTATTGTGCTTTGAAGTTTTGTCATGAGAGGCTGAGAAGCAAATGAGACAGTGAGTTATAGTAAAGTTGTTCATGGCCATAGCTTGGAAAAAGTGTCCAGACACTGCCCAAACAAAAGTAGATACAAAAGGTGAGCACCCCAGCAGTCAGCCCTCCCTCCTTTCCTTTCTCCTTATGCTCACATAACTGATTGGACATTTATCAATTTTGTGTTCAGCAGACCTGTAGCAAGGCTCTGGTTTTCTTATTAGCTTCTGGTAGCAAATGTGAAAGCTACAACATACATGGAGAGGTTATGCCTCTCCTTTTCCAGAGCTGCCTGGCTACTGTAGAGTATGAGAGAGACTCTGCTTCACCCTTCTTCCCTGGAGTCTCCCATGTAGGAAAAGGATGCACCACTAATCTCTCCTGAGTGCCTTCTGGCCATATGTGAAAAAGTATCTCCTGCCATGATTGGGAAATTATTTGTATGTGCACAGCTTGAGAATTCTGGTTAGTATTATGAAGTGTTTTAATACTTCTGTGCACAGTCCTCCTTAACTAGACTTGTTAAGTCCCTGCCAGACCAGTGACGGTAGTCAGTAATTACATTTTAATGCTAATCTATGGAAGCAGGAACAACTTGGGACAAAAGGTGTTAAGGTGCTTACTATTCATGAGAACTAGCTTTTCAGGAAGTTCCCCCAGCTCAACAACAGAGAAAAAGCATGACAAGAATTCACAGAAGGGGTAAAATGGAAGCATCACAGATGCACAGGAAGTATTGGGCAAGAGTAAGAAAAATAACAAGCATGCTTGTACAGCAGGGCACCTGTATTAGCTGTGGTATCAGCCAGCATTAGAGAAGGCAGTCTGAATTAGGAAGATACCATGGTTTGAAAAACAAGCCATGATTTGTCTAGAAATAAATTTAGACCACCTTATCCCTCCCTGAAGAAAATCTTTGAGGAAATGGAGATGGGGGATGTGTTTCACATTGCCTTTACCAATCTGATTTCTAATACAGCTGCCTCCCAGCTGATAGATCCAGTGTGGTGGAAGTGGAAGAGGGAGGGAAGAGGCTTGGTGGGGGGCACAGATCAGTGCTCCCCTGCAGTGAGGGAGGGGGCAGGGGTAGGGGCTGTGGCCTGTGGAGGGGGAGGTGGCTTCTGCTGCTGCTTGTGCCCCAGGAGGGCATGGGGGGGACGTGTGCCCCCCGGATCTGCGTGGGGCAGGGTGGGCTGCAGCCAGGGTTATGAGGGGCTCTTCTTGGTGAGGGCTGGGCTCGGAGCAGGTGTCGGTGGCTCTGGGAGGATGCTGCATCTACCCCAAATTTGGTTGCCACTTTACTCCTAGCGCTGCTGCCACTAGCGACCCTGTGCCACCAGCGCCTGCTTCAAGCCCAGTGTCTGCCAAGAAGAGTCCTGCACAGCCTGTCCCACCCTGTGCAGATCCACAGGGCATACCCTCCTGCCAGTGGGATGCAAGCAGCGGCGGGAGCTGCCCCTCTCCCCAGCTCTGCCCACCAGCACCACCCTACCTCTGCAGTGCCTGCCCCCTCCCGCACCACGGGAGGCACTGATCTGCCCTGCCCAAGCCCCTTCCCTCCCCCATCCCCTTCCACCACACTGGACTTACCAGCTGGAACTGCAGCTCTCCATGTTACTGGCTGTGCTCCTCACTTCCTGAGTACTGCACTGTGCACGGGCATTTATCACCAAATTATCAGCCCCATCCAGACAATATTTGATACAGTAAGATTTCTTTATATTGGTACTGATCCAGTATCAGACCGATATATCAGTGCATCTCTAGCTGTATACAAGATTTTTGCTGTCACTTGTTCCATGGCTCTGAAGAGTTAGCTGAATGTAAACATGGTTGGAGTTCCAAGAAAGTTATTTAGCCCCTGTGATTTCACTTATGGCTCAGTACAAGACATAAGGGAACAGGCAGTCCAGGACACAGTTTTCAGCTCTCGAAGCAACCTAATTGAGTGTCTCCCCACATGGAGCTCAAACATCTGTTATGTTTTTATTCACTTATTTATGGTTCCTTATTCATCGTAACTAATTTTAGTGCCTGTTTTATAACTGAATATTTTCCCAAACAGTAGAATAGGGGGTGAGGGGCCAGGTTGTTGCCTGCCCCCTGTACCTTCACCCCTGCCTATACTTACCCCCATCCCCTATCCTCCCTACAGCCTAGCCCTTATACCCCCATGTCTTGTCTGCCCTTTCTCCACTCCCTGCACCATTCCCCGTATCTCCACTTCCCTCAATAGATATAAAGAGATTCACATAAACTGTTATCCTATGAAGCAACAGACAGGATTACTTTGTTTTACACTGGCCTAGAAGTTATGGTTATGAACCCAGGGCCCCATTGTGCCACGACCTGAACAAAACATAGGACAGAAATACAATCTTTCTCCAAACTAGCTTACAGCTTCTAAGAAAAGAGGCAACAGATTAATGCAGATTGGGAAAATATGAGGACAGTTTTGGTCTGCAGGCAAGGCAGGAATTTCAGCTTGGAAGCTGCTACTACCTGTATCGAGTTTTTTTTTATAAACATCACCAAAAAATGTTTTGAGGAGGAGTTTAAGAAATTATATGTACATTTACCTTGAATTGCTTTTTTACACTGAATTTTTTAATATATTTTGTTTCAGGACTTGGTATACTATTTTGCTATTTGAAAGCTATTGTTATTAAAATGGCATAAATGATGATATGCTTATCAATTTTTTTAACAGATATGAAGAATGTAAAGAAAAACTGGTGCCATTTTTAAAGAAAGTTGGCTTCAATCCCAAAAAAGATATTCACTTCATGCCCTGCTCGGGACTGACTGGAGCAAATCTTAAAGAACAATCGGACTTCTGTCCTTGGTATATGTACGTATCATAATGTTTACTAACAAGTTGGGGAGTTGGTAATAGTTCTGTAAAGACATTGCTGCAATAAAGTTAAGCAAAAATATAACTTGATGTATTTTAGTCATTTCCAATATTTTTGGCTAGCATACGCTTGAAAGAAGTTGATCAGGGCAAGAGAGAATACAAACCAGTCTGATAAGTGAATAAAACAAGCATTTGGTTAACTGCAGAAAGATTTTATTGGAAAACTGTTCACAAGCTATAACTTTCTTTGCCTTCTGAGGTTCTGAAAATGCTCTGCTACTTCCAGGGTTTTCTGGTAGTTTCATGTTGGATGTGTGGCTAGAGTAAATAACAGTTTATATAGAACTTTAATGTAATTGGCTGCAAGCCCAGTCCCCACTTAATACTGTTTGCCAATATGGTTCAGGGCAATTAAACAATGCTAATAAAAACACATTTAGAAGTAGCTCTCTGTGCCCACACTTCTGGAACAGATTTAGCCTGCCTAGCAAGATTCTCAAGATAATGAACTGGTCTATAATCCATACTGATCTGATATCAGACAGATATATCAGTGCACCTCTAGTTTTATACAAGACTTCTGCTGTCACTTGTTGCACAGCTCTGAAGAGTTAGCTGCATGTAGATATGGTTGGAGTTCTAAGAAAGTTATTTAGCTCCTGTGACTTCACTTACAGCTCAGTACAAGGCTCAGGGGGTCAGGCAGTCCAGGGCAATTTTAACTTGAGACCCGCTACATGTGCAAGGTGAGAGAGCTTGAGAGAGAGAAAGTGAGAGATGAATCTCTCACTTTCAGTAGAGACTTAAGTGAGATGAAACTGAGAGATGAAAGTGAGAGAGCTTAATTGCATGCTGTGAATGCAAACAATATTAACACTTTGCAGGACCATTTTTGAGTTATGCTTACATGGACATAAATGGTGGTCATGTGTGTCATGTTAAGGATTTTGTTTTAAGTTCTTTGGTTGGGCCTTTTTCCTTGGGTCATTGAATCAAGCTGAACTTTTTCTTAGTTTTAAACCACATGAATATATCTAAATGAATGCCTTTACTTTTCTAGAGGATTACCATTTATTCCGTATCTGGATAATTTGCCAAACTTCAACCGCTCAGTTGATGGACCAATCAGGCTGCCAATTGTCGATAAATACAAGGTAAAAATAAAAATACTAGGATTCAGTTAGTTCTGTTCTCCATAACTAGATGGACCATGCACTTCACTGGTTTGTTTTCTTTTCTTTTCTGGGTAGGGTTTTGGGAGGTAGGGGCAGCAGTTAATCATTCTGTCATTCTGTTTTAATAAATTAGAACTACAGAACTGACTGAAAGAAAGAGAGGTTTTATTTTAAGAATCTCTGTTTTAATATTGCTTTAGAGGCTTCTCCTACTGGAAGGTAATAACTTGGGCACCCTCTACACATTATAGGTAGTGCACAATTACCTGGCTAATTGCACAGTTAACTTGAGACCAGCTACATGTGCAAAGTAGTTATCACACCTATAAAAAGCTCCAACCAGCTATAACGTTAGACCTCGAAAATGTGCACTAACTATAGCTGGTTGCTAGTGAGCTTTATTTGCACGTGTAACAGGGTCTCCCTTGCAGCTGGGAGCCTTGTCAGCTGCAGGGATGCACCTTGCCCAGCCAAGTCCTGCAACTGATGGGGACTCAACCACAGAAGCTGCCAGCCCTGGGTTCTGGCCGCACAGGGACCCAGAATCCCACAGCTTTGGATTTTGGGTAGCAGGACCAGCAGCCAGGGTTTGTGGCTGCCCTGGGGTATGTGAAACCCCTGAGCCTGGGGGATTGCAGTAGCTGTGATGCCCCAGGCCTGGAGGTTTCATGCATCCCTGAGCCTGAGGGGATTGTGGCAACTGTGATTCCCCAAGCTCAGGGGTGCATGGGAGACCCATGCAATTGGAAGTCCCTCAACAGAGCCCGTCCTCAGCCATGGAAACTTCTTGCTGGTGCAGAGGGAGCCTGGCAATAAAGCATGAGGGAATCTAACACATGACCCCACAATCAGACCTCCTACCTTGCATGTGGCATAGCAAGAAGCATGATTGTGTGGCTCACACATTAAATCCCATTGTGCCTTTACCTGCACATGTAGAAGGAGCCTTAAATGCAGTAGTTTTAACTGATTTGATGTATTTGAATTAACTCTGGTTATGATTAAGTAAAAAAAAATAGAGAAGTCCATTAAGGAAAGCAACTTTTTAATGGTGTAAATTTTTCTAATCTTTATAAAAAGGATATGGGCACTGTGGTCCTGGGAAAGCTGGAATCAGGCTCAATTTGCAAAGGACAACAGCTTGTGATGATGCCAAACAAGGTATAGCAGATCTTCACCTTCATATTTAGAAGTGTTTTAAGGGCCAAAACTAGCTTGTTTTAGAGTAAATGACTTGATTAACATCTAAAAATGTACTTTAATAGCCATTGTTAAACCTTGCTTAGCGTTATGGATTTCTCTTGGCCTTTGGAAAATTGGCTTTCTCTGCCTTTTTAAAGCTTTTGCCATGGTAATGTTCGAACTAAGTTATATAGAATGTAACACATCTGCATAAGAGTGGCAGACATGCCACAACAGATGAAAATTATGTATTGCTATGGATTCATGCTTTCAGCAACAATTTATAGAGAAAGAAGTGGCCGTCTCTGGCTTGGTGAAACCCTTTTGAAACTTACTATTAATGGAATCTGAACTAATGCCACAATATTGTATCAATTAGAATATAGTGGGGTATAAATGTGCTAGATGTATGTGTATTTTTAATAGTTGACTGATGCAAGGAAGCTCGTTTGTTTTTATGCAGTTGTGAGGTTCATCACACTTATTGTTATATTACAAACCAGTCTTGTAAAGCAAAGTATCTAACAACTTGTATAGCTCTAATATATATTTGTATGAGTGATTTTTGTTGTTAATAAGTACATTAAATGTTTCATATCAGCAAACTCCAATCTTGCTTTCTTTAAGCACAATGTGGAAGTACTTGGAATCCTTTCTGATGATGTAGAAACTGATTCAGTAGCCCCAGGTGAAAATCTGAAGATCAGACTGAAAGGAATTGAAGAAGAAGAGATTCTTCCAGGATTTATACTCTGTGACCCTAATAACCTGTGTCATTCTGGACGCACATTTGATGCCCAGGTAGTACAGCAACTGAAATATAATTCTAGTAATGATGGTGATGACATTATAATAGACTTAGCATTAACATAGACATTATAATTGACTGAGTCGGTACAGGCAAATTTCTGATAGTTTTCTTTAAAAAAAAAAAAAAAAAAGTATTTACTTACTTTATAATGAATTGCTGAGATTTGACTTGAATTCTATTTCCCTTTACTATTGCTATACATTGTAGGGAACTTTAATGACCACTTTACTGAAATAAGTAAAATTACAATTTGGGGTTTGGCAGGTAAATGGAATAACACGTTTTTAAATATTTTGATGATAAAGTTAATATTGCATTGTTAGTCTTTTATGGTTTCACAGTTTCATAGTTGGTAGGGTCGGAAGGGACCTGAGCAGATCAAGTCCGACCCCCTGCCGTTGCAGGAAAGAGTACTGGGGTCAAATGACCCCAGCAAGGTGTTCATCCAGCCTTTTCTTAAAGACCCCCAGGGTACCACTTCTCTGGGAAGTTGGTTCCAGTTCCTAGCCACCCTGACAGTGAAGTAGTGCCTCCTGATGTCTAGTCTGAATCTACTCTGCCAGCTTGTGACCGTTATTTCTTGTCACTCCTGGTAGTGCATGGGGGAACAGGGACTCTCCCAGTGCCTGCTGGTCCCCCCTGACTAGTTTGTTAAATGCCCACTAGATTCCCCCCCTCAGCCTTTTCTTGTGGAGGCTGAACAGATTCAGGTCCCGTAGCCTCTCCACGTAGGGCCTGCCCTGCAGACCCCTGACCATGCAAGTGGCCCTCCTCTGGACCCTCTCAATGTTGTCCACATCCCTCCTGAAGTGGGGTGCCCAGAACTGAACGCAGTACTCCCAACTGCGGCCTGACCAGTGTCGTAGAGAGGGGGAGGATCACCTCCTTGGACCTGCTTGAGATGCATCTGTGGATGCATGACAAGGTACGATTGGCCTTCCTGACTGCGTCCCCATGCTGTCAGCCCATGTTCATTTTGGTATCAGTATTCTTTTCTGCCTCTGTACTGATGAGAAGAGAGTTCCCTAGCCTGTAGGTATGCTGCTCGTTCTTTCCCCCCAGGTGCGATACCTTGCATTTGTCAGTGTTGAAACCCATCCTGTTCTCATCTGCCCACCCCTGTAACCTGTCTAGGTCCAATTGCAGCCTATTCTTCCCTTCTAGCGTGCCCACATCTTATCAGCAAATTTGAACAGGGTGCTTTTTACAACCCCCCCAGTTGCTGATGATGTTGAACAGTGCAGGCCTGAGGACCGTGTCCTGCAGAACCCCACTGCCCACATCCCTCTAGGTTGAATAAGACCCGTCCACTACCCCTCTCTGGGTGCGGCCCTCCAGCCCACTAGTGACCCATTTGACTGTGTAGTTCTCCATGCCACAGTCTCCTAATTTTTTAATGAGAATGGGGTGAGAGACAGTGTTGAAGGCCTTCCTAAAGTCCAGAAAGACTACATCCACTGCTACCCCTGCATCTAAAGATTTTGTGACCTGGTCATAGAAGGCCACCTGCTTGGTCTGACAGGACCTGCCTCTAAGGAACCCATGTTGGTTGCCCCTAAGCATAACCTCCCCTGCTGCCCCTCGTGGACATGTGCCAGGATAATTCTCTCAAAAAGCTTACCCAGGATTGAGGTAAAACTGACTGGCTTGTAGTTTCCTGGGTCTTCCTTCCTCCCTTTTCTGAAAATGGGAACCACACTGGTCATTTTCCAGTCCTCTGGCACCATGAGTGCTCGTGAAGCTGTGCCAGGGGTCCCGCAATGACCTCTACCAATTCCCTCAGCGCTCTGGGGTGGAGATCATCAGAACCTGCTGATTTAAATATGTCCAGTCCCTCCACAAGTTCCCTGACTAGGTCCTCACAGACCCTAGGCCTGGGTGCACCTACCCTGGGGTCTATGGAGGTCTCAGTGGGGTGGGGGGTGACCTGGTCCCTGCTCAGAAAAATGGAGGCAAAGAAATTGTTAAATAGGTTAGCTTTGTTGTCTGGTGCAATGACCAGATTTCCTAGTGTGTCCTGCAGAGGCCCCATGTTACCCGGTACCTTCTTTTTACCCTCTACGTATTTAAAAAAGGACTTCTTGTTGTCCGTGATCTGGGTAGCTAGTCCCAGTTCCATCTCCACCTTGGCCTTCCTGACCGACCCGCTACAGCCCCGAGCAACCAAGGTATAGTCCTCCTTGGTGGTGGCCCCTTCCTTCCATTGAGTGTACACCTCCTTTTTAGTTAGGAGACATTCCTGTATGCTTTGGTGTGCCATGGGGGCTTTTGCGCCCTCTTGCCCCCTTTGATCCGTGCTGGGATTACCTCCTTTCGGGCTTGGAGGATCGTCTCCTTTAAGGAATGACCACTCTTCTTGGACACCCGACTCCTCTCTCCTCTGGGACCTCGGTGCCTCCCCGACTGTTCTCCTTGCCTCATTGAAATCTGCCCTCCTGAAGTCCAGGGCTGCTGCCTTGCTGCAGGCCTTTACCACCTTGTGCTGGATGGTGAATTCCAGCAGGCGATGATCACTGTCACCCAGGTGGTCAAGCACCTGCAGACCCCTCACCAGGTCATCGCCTGTGGATAGGACCAGATACAACAAAACGTCTTCCCTGGTGGGGCTGTGTACCTCCTGGGTTAGATGGAGGTCCTGTATCTCAGCTAGGAACCAACGTGAGCAGTCAGACCTGGCTGACTGCTCTTCCCAGCAGATGTCTGAAAAGTTCAGGTCACCCACGATGATCACATCCTTTGACCTAATTACCTCCATGAGCTGACCTAGAGCAGTTTAGCTCTTCCCCTTGGTTGGGTGGTCTGTAGTAATGTCTAATTGTATGTGATCTTAATATTGTGCATAAGTAATGGGTATGTATCACTAATAACTGAAGAAGAGCAATCCCCTGTGGTGTTTGGATACAGACACAGATTTATTTTATTCTTGTAATTGGATAGGTTTTAATGCAAGTAATATTTAAAAATTTATCTTAAACATAGGTAATATTATATACATGCATTATATTAAGACCAAGGATATTTTACATGCATTGTATTTTATCTTTTAGTTTAAAACAAATTTGCCTGTCATTTTAAATTTACTTTTTTTCACAACTAATACGATGTAATATAAGCTTATTTCTCAAAAGTGACATTTCTATATAGATCTTATACATGCATACATACTTTATGACTTCATAAATCTAGATCCAAGATTTAAACACTACTCAGTCATGATCAGGTTGTAGACCTTATTCTTAGGACAGGTTTTACCCTAGGGATGCAACAATAAAGATTTTGTGGGCCAGTGCAGATGGCCAATAATTAACCAGCCACATTGTCCAGTACCAATCTGATTGCCAATATGCAGCCCAGCAGTTTGGAGAGCAGTGTCCAGCTGGTTAGTCGGGCAGGAAGGGGGTGGGGGGTAGACTGAAGACGCCGTGGGGAGGAAGGGAATGGGGTTGGGGGCAGGGGCAGGTGCTGTACAGTCAGGGTAGGGGCACAGGACAGCCTGGGCTCATCGGAGAGGGCGGGGTGGCAAGAGTAGCTGTCACCACTGCACACACCCCTGGTGGAGTTATGAGGGGCATTTATCCCCCGGATCTGTGCACAGGGCTAGGGTGGGCTGCCCACTGCATGCTCGGGGCCGGGGCTGCACCGATCTCTTCCCAGACCCAGGCTGCTCTTAGGACAGAGCAAGCAGTGGTGGTGCTGGGAGGAGAGCTACAGGGTGGCCTATAGGAATCCCAGAATTCGGTGCAGCCCCTGCCCCACTCCCTCCCTCATTGCAGGAGCCTCGATCTGCCCGCCCCACACCCCTTCCCTCCCCTACCTCCACAGACTTACTGGTCAGATGCTGCTCTCCAAGCTGCCAGACTGCACTCCTGGCCATGTACATACTACAGCTGTGCACATGCACGCTTATTGGTGAAATTATCAGCTACATTAGCCAAAAATGCTGATTAATGTCAATTTTCCTTGCATTGGTGCCAATGCAATATGAACTGATGATGTAGCAGTGCACCTCTATTTGACCCTGAATGAGATTTTAGAATTCATTAAGCTTAAAGCAAAATTCTGTTTTCATACTGTTCAGTTATTTTTTTAGTGGTGCAGTGTTCTTCCATCTTATAAACTATTTGATAATGTCCTTGTTCTCTAATTAGATTTTGCATTTTCTACTGAAATGTGTTCTCCAGTAATAATGCCTGTTGTGTGAAGTTTCTAGATGGAAACATGCATTGGGGAATTAATCCTTATGTGGTTAGTTTGCTTTTTTAGGACATGCTGCATGAAGAAAATTATTATTCATTTTTATGTAATTTACAGATAGTGATAATTGAGCACAAATCCATCATCTGCCCAGGTTATAATGCAGTGCTGCACATTCACACCTGTATTGAAGAAGTCGAGATAACAGTGAGTCTTATTTTAACCTGGACTGTCAATACAAAAATACTTTGAAAGTCATGTAAGCTGGTATGCTTTAAATCATAAAGGGAAACAATTTCCCTGTATTTTAGTCTGAACATTCTTCTGGCCTAAATAAAAGAGGATGTCTCTTTCAAGCTGTGTCCTCCCAGAAGTTTATTTTATTTGTAATTTGTGGTTTTTTCACGTCACCAAAGGAAAAGAAAACTTAAGGGGAAAAAAACAGGATTTTTTTTGTTTTGGGGGGGTTGCTTTTTAACTATAGAAATTTGCAGGGTAGTCACATAAGCAAGTGTGTTTACCAAATAACTAACATAATTACTTTCTTTTCCTTTTCTAGGCCTTAATCTGTTTGGTAGACAAAAAAACAGGAGAAAAAAGTAAGACGCGACCCCGTTTTGTGAAACAAGATCAAGTATGCATTGCTCGTTTAAGGACAGCAGGAACCATCTGCCTTGAGACGTTCAAAGATTTCCCTCAAATGGGTCGCTTTACCTTAAGAGATGAGGGTAAGAGTACTTTATCTACAGTTACACTTAGAGTCTGTATAGATGCATAGATTTTCACGTGCTTAGAATAAGAAATATCTCGCACAGAAATCTGGCTAATTGTTGTCCTTAAGGAAAGTTCATCTGTATATAATTTTCTACTGTTCATCCTGCTGCAAGACAGCTATTCCATTGTACAGCATCCAGAGAGGGGACGACTGCTGTCAAAAGTATCAGGTCCTAAAGATAATAGGAAGCAGTAGTAAACAAGCCTGGTTTTGAATAACCAGCAGAATTCTTGTCTTCAGCCATATATTTTGAATATTTACTGAAGACATTCATTTGAACATCACAAGTTTAAAAGATTGTTTTTATGGATTTAATTAAACAGTATTAAGTTCTCTTCAGGTTACAGGATAGCGAGGCTCTTGTATTGCATACTTCAGTAATCCTACCAGGGGTGAGTCCAAGGTTAGGGATATGTAAAATATGGCTTCTGTTATATTTGTTTTAACAGTGACTTAAGATGCAGCTCTTTCTCAAATCAAGAATTTTGGGATATTTCTGTCGGGTTTAATACAGGTGTCTCAGGTTTTTTTTTCCCCCCAGACAAATCTCAATCGTGATTTGCAAGGATGTGTTTGGGCATTACTGCCTCCAAATGGGATTCCTCATTAGAGAAGACCTTTCTGTATTAATTAAACAAGCAATAGCCTAGGAGTGGGATAATAAACGAAGGCATTTGAGTTGGCTACTGAGGTGAAATAGATTTCTCTTAAGAGACCCTTATGTCATTTGCTAGTTGATAGCAGTACTTGTGGCAACCCTAAAAGTGGACTGAAAGCCTTACTTGAATTATACCTAATCTTCAGTGGCCCCAAAGTGCAGATTGATTCCTGAGTTAAACTTCCTTTCATGTTTAGCTGTTGGAAAATAACTGCATGTTATCTATAGCTCCAGTTAAGTTTATGCCAAATTCCTACTGTTTATTCACTTGTATAGTGCAGTTCTTGGTTGTCTCCTGTATTTTATGTAGCACAGTTTAAGGCATCAGATTTACACTTTGCAAGCCAGTTTTGTTGCAAGTTGGGATGTTCATCTTTAGCTTGTGATTCTTTGCAGTGAAAACAGTGAGTTGGAGGATGGGATTGAGTGTACACTTAGCTTATTTGTGGATGACAACCACTTCAGTAGAATTGCTCACATTCTGGAGGGCAGGGCTAGGATTCAGAGTGACCTAGATAAACTAGAGAAATCAACCTGAATAAGATTCAGCAAGATTGAGTTCAAAGCCCTACACTTAGAATAAAATAATTTCCTGCCCAAATACAGATTGGAGGAATGATTATTGCAGTGCAGTAAAAAAGGACTGGTGTTTCAATGGACCATAAGCTAAATTTATGTGCTCATTCCAAAAAAGCTAGTAGTCAACTTTGTTGTATCAATACGAATGTTGCTTACAAATGGAGAAACATTATTTTTCTGTTCTCTTTGGCACTGATGAGGCCTCACCTAGAGTACTGTCTAGTTTTGGCCCCATACTTCAAGAAAGATGTGGACATTTTGGTAAGAGTTCAGCAATAAGCAACAAAAAGATATTAGAGGCCTGGAAAACATGACTTAAAAGGAAAGGCTGAAAGAACTAGGAGTATTTAGTCTGGAAAAGAGAAGTTGAGGGAGGGATTTAACAAGTCTTCTAATACCTGAAGAGCAGTTGCACAGAAAATGGAAGTAGGCTATTCTGTGGCTGTAGAGGACAGAACCAGGAGCTCAAACTACAGCAGAGATAACTTAAGATGGAGATTAGGAGGCTCTTTTTCTCATTTTCACTATCTCTACTCACTTGCTCAATTATCATCATAGTGAGAATTGGAACAGGCTACCTAGGGAACTTGTGGAATACCAACTTTTTTTTTCAAAAGCAAGTTAGACAGACACTTCACTAGGATGGCTTAGTCCAGGCAAGATTCTGCCTTGAGCAAAGGGCTGGACTAGCTGATTTCATGAAGTCTCTTCCAGGCCTACTTTTCCTTGATCCTAAGAGTATCAAACTGATGGATGTGACTCCATAACACTCAGTCTTAATGAAGAGCAGTGGAATGCTTTCCACTTAATTCCCTCTGTCAAATAACTGAAGGGATTGATTGCCATGATGCACCTACATTAAAGAAATTAGTCAGTCTTTAATTAGTCAGTCCACTTATTTTTACTTCAAGTCAGATGATTCGAAGCAATTTAATGTGAAGCCAATAGTTTTGATAAATTTTAGTGCACAACTTCACTGGTAGTCCATCTACTAGTTGAAATTCAAACAAGCAAGAAACAGTAGTTATCCCAAATAACTCTTGCACCAAAGATTAGGTGAGTTAAAAACATGGCTTAAGGCAATTTTTGTTTGCAAGAATATGCTTCCCAAAAGAAACTTAGAAAACTGCTTCCAGAAATAGTAGGCTTTACTTCTAAGAGATGACCATTTCTGAACTCAAATTCTTTCTGTTACCTAGTCCTGGAACATGCCCTTGCAAAGCTGGCATCCTCGATTAGTACGTTACAGCACAGTGAAACAAATTCCTCTGTTGAAACCATTAAAAGTTTTTAGATCAGGGTTGTTCAACTTCCAAGCATCCAGGGGCTGCATGCCCTGTAGACTGCCCCCCATTGCTGCCCCAGCTGCTGCGTTTCATGCTTGTGCAAGCGCACACAGGGGCATGCACATACACAGCCCTCTGCACACAGCATGAGCACGCAACCCCCCTGCTTCTGTACCACACACCCACATATCCCATCCCATCCCTGCCCCAACTCACCCTCTGTTCCCCTTGCTGTGTTGTCCTGGGGCAGGGGCAGGAAGTGGCAGCCAGAAGACTAAGGGGGAGCTTAGAGCCCCTGATTGTTGTTGCAGCCAGAGTACTAGGGGAAAAAGCAGCTGAACAGGGCCCTATGTGCTTGCATGAAGTCCACCAGTTTGACAGTCCTGAGTTAGATGAATGTACACTACCACTTTTTCTGAGCGGTGAGTAATTATACCACTATTAAAGCTCTGAATGAGTTGGTGTCTAAGGTACTCCCCTGCCCTGCCTTCTGTTAAGTGTTGTGGAAGTGCATTTGTGATATGAAGTTTGCATGTTTTATGGAAGCTTTTATGCTTTTGGAAGTATGTGCATTGCCCACAGACCTAATACAAGTGTGTTTTTTTTTTTTTCTGGGTTTAGGTAAGACCATTGCAATTGGAAAAGTTCTGAAACTGGTTCCAGAGAAGGACTAAGCATTTTTCTGGATGACCCTGCACAATACTGTGAGGAAAATTGACTCTGCAAAAGCCTACTTCACACCGCCTTCTTATTTTCTGCCCATTGATAAACTTTTCCCATATTTTGCAAAGACAAATTTCACAGCAAAGGTCCACATTATGTCAGCTTTCTCATATTGAGAGCTCTGCTATGCCACTGTTGAATTTTCCCAAAAAGGGGTTTTTTTCCTCCCAAATTCTGCTTCCTTGGAAAGATTCGGCAATAGCTTTGTAAGTGATGTGGACATAATTGCCTATAATTATGAAAATCTAAAGGATTTTTAATGTTTAATTTCCCCCAACATGTTAAGACACCTTTTTTCCAGGCAGATCATTTGGAGTGTGCGAGTGTGTGTGCACATGTTACAAAGACATCTACCATGTTAATAAACTATTCAATTTGAAATCCTTTTCGGTATTTGAATTGCTTTGGAATAATGTTTTTTATCCAGATGTAACGCTGTTGCATTAGCTTTTTAACTTTCCAAGTAACCTAAATGTTTGATTACTTGGACTTTTCTAAACTCCTCAGCCTCCCCACACACACAGTTTTAAATGAGGCAATTGGGCAATTGACCAAGTTTGTATTAAAGGAATTAGTTTTACCCCTTCCTTTTGGTCTTTAATACATTCTTAAAATTAAATACTTTCATGCAAATGTGGCATCTTCATTAGCTTTATATCTCTTTATATCTACAGCAAAGTTAGGTTGACTTGACTCGTTTACTTAGACACAGTAAGTTGGTTTTGAATGCTAGAACTACATATTGTGTCGTTATAAAGTACAGCATAATTAAAATTCTTAACCGCAGAAAATGTTAACAACCAGTAAATCATTGGAACTTGCAAAAACAAGAGAATTGTGGCAATAGTGCCTGTTAGCATTCGTAAGAGCTACACTTTGTGGGAGAACTGGGCCAGTAAAAAAGTGCTAGTAACTATAAATTACTCAGTTCACTCTAAATTAGAAGGCTGGATAATCCTTGCTGTTTTAAAGATCAGTCTGAATTGAGAAGGGGAGAGATTATTTTAATCCCTAAGAATTTGCACATACTGAAATTTGAGAGGGGGCAGAATCAAGCAGTCTGTAAATGTTTGCATATCAGAGCAATTTAAACTTGTGTGGGCTAGTGAAGAGTTTTATTGAGAAAGTAAAAACAAAACTGGTTCAAAATGAATTTTCCTCAATACAACTTGAAGGAGCTACAAAACAAAACCTTTTTAGTTATAATTTGAAAGTGAACTGGCTTACCATCCTGATTTTAACCATTAGAACGAAAATGAATGGACTTTTTACTTCTCAAAGTATTAATAGATGTCTCCATTATTAGAGTAAAGGTTTAGTCCAAGCTTCTTCAGAATAAATTAAATATTTTGAAGTTGTACAACTAAATATTGGTGAGCCCATCCCTTCCGCAAAAAGTTTACAGGTGAAAAAAAGAGACTGCTGCAGTTCACAGAATTCCAAAACTTAAAGAGGTTTACCCTTTTTGTTTCTTTGTAACTGTGGAATTCCCATTCATTTCACTTAAGGCTACATTGTACGGACAGAGCAAGTTGTTGTCCTTCAGTTTCATATGACTACACTTGTAGCTACCGTAATGCATGAAATTTAAATAAATTTTATTATGTCTGCAAACCTCTGGGCTTTTTTTTTTTTTTCCTGGGAAATCTGAGAGTTTTAGACAACTTTTTTTTTTCCAACCAAGTGAACAAAACCAAAATGGAACAATTCCTTAGATCTTAAACCAGTGTAAACATTAAGTTAAATTATTTAATTTTTGTTTTTCTGAATTGACTAGAAATTTCCAAGTGTAAAACTTTACTGTCTTGAAATGTTTTTAAATGCTCTCATTAAAATAGTACTTTGAGAAGCCAGGAATCTAACAATGAAAGACAGGGGGGTGGGTTTCCTAACATAGTTAAACATTTTTAAAAACACTGAAAGGCAACTAAATAATATTTGAACTGAATTCTTTTGAGCAAACTTAGAATAATAAATACCAAAACTTTTAATAGCTTGATCGTGGATTTGAAAGGACTCATCACTGAAAACAGAAAATCAATGGATGGAAATTTAACAGTACATGGAAATTGCAAGGATTTCTATAACCCATTCTATCTTAAAGCTAGTGCATTTGACTACCACTTTCATAAATTAATTAAAACTGCCTTGTATGTAAAGGGACACTGAAGTGCATTGGCGACATGGTGAATCATAGCTTGTAGATTCTGTTCAGCAATACAAGTTTTTGATTAGACTGTAAAGTGTTTGAATATTATCAGACATTAAGCTTATTAATAGCAAAATGCAAAACAAAAAGTCTAGGACAATTGGCTGCATTTTTAGGTATGAGAACTAAATGTATCTATATACCTTTATCATACTTTGAATCTCTGAATCATCCTCAGATTGCATCTCAACTTCAATGTACTTCATTCAATTGTCATACCATGTTGTTAGTCCATTTTTTTTTACTACAATTGAAAAGAGCTAAATTTAGGTCAATGAGGAAAAAGGAATGGTGCAGCTGCTTTGTTTTGAAATAAGTACTACTTACTAATAAATTCATCAGTGTAATAAACTTTTTAAACAATCATTTTGAATACTTATTTCCTTCTATGAAAATACATGGTGTATTATTTTGAAAACAAAAGAAATAAAGGATTTATCCATTGGAGAAAAAAAAATGTAAATTAAGACAAAGAGTTGGATTGAGACCATATCTACACTAGGAGCAATCTGTCCAGTATAGCTAGGCCAGCATGACACTGGCAAAACTCTCCTCTTGTATGTGCAGCTTACCCCTGCAAAACTGATCCACGAAGCAAATAAGCTTTACTGATAAAGCTCAGTTTTCATGGTATAATTGCATCTGCACCAGGAGCTTTTGCTAGAATAGCTATGCTGGTCAGGGCTCACACAGCTTCAGACCCTATGTTGGCAGAAGTCTGTAGGTTGGATATGGCTTTATTGTATAGCCATGACTTAACTTATCAACAAACAGATTATTATGATGATAGTGAATGATTAAGACCTTGTATGTTCTTGAAATAAAAGCCTTGATATATGTAATAATAATTAAATGCAAAAAGTCTTTTAACGTGGAGTAGTAGAGTTATTATTTTGCAACAAAAATGATCATTTATTCTTTCCTGCTACATGCAAGAAGAAAAAGCAAGGAGAGGACATACACTGGGGCACAGGGCCTGCTTATTTGCCAACTTAGAGCTTGCCATATATGTATAGTCATGACAGGGAATCAAGAATTGCCACCAAAACTTTTGAGAGCAACAGTTCCCTTGGAATTGTAAGCTTCACTGGCACTAGCCATCCACTGGAGACAGCTTTGCTTTTCTTCCCAAAAAGCACCCCCCCCTTCTATGGAGATTCCTCAAGAATCTTTGCTAGCAAAATAAGAAGCCACTATAGACTACAGTAGGAGGCCACTACAGATTCTTCAGTGGCACACGAAGCCCAACTATTACTTAACTATTACATTCATAATGAGAAAATGTACCCTTTTATTAAAAAAAAATGTAGCTATATTGGGCATTTTCAGAAAATGGGGAAAAGTTTAGTCGTCTGAATAGTTTATCTTGAGGTTATGTAAACACCCTGCACCAGAAATCCCCATGCTAGAGCTTGCAAGGAAAAATGGACCAACAAAATTCTAGTTCCTGCAGTTTATTTCACCCTGTGGGGAAGAAACACCAATGGTTTTCAATAAAAACCCAGGGGCTGCAGTCTAGGTTAAATATATATCAAAGAATATTTTTATCTTGGCCTAACTGCCAGAATCTCTGCCACCGTGTATATTTTTCTGATTCCATGTGGCCCTTGCCTATATATCTGTCTTTTCTAAGGAAAAAAACAAACTTGTTCCTGACTCCTACCACCAGTTTGTCAAAGAAGGTTTAGATGGATAGTGAAGGCTCAAGATACCACTTAAAAAAAAAAAAAAGTCTCCATATTGTCAGGCTGTTCTAATCTAAGGAAATGCAGCACTGGTTTTAGGGGTATCAACAGCAACAACAAAAACCCCCAAACCCGCCCATAGTCTACACCAGTCACAACAGGCACATTCATGTTAAATATGTATAAAACTCTTTGTATGTTATATTATACAGTAACATCTTAATGGGCTTTGAAAATATTTGTTTTTAAAATTGCACTGGGTAACAGAACGTACATTTCCCTATTCTTGATGTTTCATTTGTATTTCCCAGAAGTCTGTTTTGGGAGAAGGAGAGAGAATGAAGTCTTATACTTTAACAGAAAATATTCCTGAATGAAGATTGTTCTAGTCTTCCCAAGAACAAGTCCCTTGGATATTGCTCACTGTTTCTAATTTATACAAGTTTCTGCATAATCTTTGCTCATGTGGGTTAGGCAAGTTACACACCCAGTCTCGATGGCATATAGATTTCCAAGATCTGTGAAACAACGTGGAGGAGCAGAGACTTCAAAAAATTGGAATTAATAAGTACCATGAAGTACATAGTCTTATTTTTAATCTTAGATGCATCTGAATTTGTAAAATCCAGGGCTGCCTTCAGTATTTCTTGTATATTAATTTTAATTAAAGATAGCCCTATTTTTTTAAGTTTATTTGGAAAACTTCCTTTGAAGTTACTAGTCAGCTGGAACACTCAGCTTTTCTGTCATTTCAGACCTCAGCATATTAATGGGCGTGGGTTGGAGCTGGGTCAATACAGATAGAAAATTTCCAGCTGCGTGCATGGTGAAGATAACTGATAAACCCGCATCAAGGGCTAGAGTAAAGTGCTGCTGCGGTTATGGTTATTGTTTGATGTGATTGTTCGATACGACAAATGTATTTGTCAGGTCTGTGAAGTTTATAAATTAAACATGTTTACTTCCAGTGTATGCAATTAATAGTCTAACAACTTTTGACCTCGCACCTGGGTCTTGCTCAAATCTATCCCAGTTCACCATCTTCCATATTATGGCTGCTGTGTCAAGTTCAAAACTCGTATCTATGCTGACGTGAGACTGAAAACTAGAGTTAGGGAGTCGGGCAGCACTCTCTCCTCGTCTTCTATTGACGACAGCAACGCTATGCTAACAGACGAGAACTGTTTCGGACATAAATTACTTAAATGAAGCTTCTGGCTTACAAGAATATGAAGCGATTTATTTTCAGAGGCTTTTTACGCACTCTACTCCCACTCTCGGTTTGCAGATGTTGCTGCGGGTTTCGTTACTGTGAGTGACAGACCGCCGCGTTACTCACGAGCCCCTCCACCTATTCGTTTCCAGGCGTATGAAAGCCCCACCCCCCGCCGGGCCAGAACAAGCCCTGTCATCTCACCGGTGCAGGAGGGAGTTCCCCACGCAGGCGGCTGGCTCCAAGAGCCCTTCCCCCCGCGCCTTTATTTCGTTTGGTGACGACTGGAAACGCGCGTTTCATGCCTCGCACGTGACGTCGCCTCCCAGCGAATCCCATTACGGCAATTAGGCGCACTGCCTGCTCTCGCCAGCGCCACCCCCGGACTCCGGTGCTGAGCAGCTCCACGGGGAGCGCCAGGAGCAAGGCCGGTTCCTGCCCGACCCCATTTCCGCTCCTGTTGCCACGCGACGGGCCGCTCTGACTGGGAGCCGCAGAGCCACGTGCTGAGCTCCGACACGCGCCCTTCGGGCCTGGGAAAGCCCCGAGCAGCCTCGCCTCGCCTCGCCTCGCCCGGGCGGGGGAACCGACCGCAGCCCCGTGTTGCCTCTAGCTACAGCCCGCCCTACTCGGCGGCCGCGGGAACAGCAGAGAGCAGCTGACTGCACAGGCGGCCCCGGCCCGGAAGTGAACGTGCGAGGACTTCCCGCCCCGGAAATCCGTGTGCCAGCGCTGTGACGCCATCCGAGCGCGCCGGTTCCACGTGGGTGCGGCGGTGGTGGTGCTGCACGTGGGCTCGGCGCTATGGCGGAGCCGCCGGAGGGGCTGGACCGCGCGCAGGTACTGGGCCGGGGGCAGCACGGGGTGGCGGGGCGGCCCTCGGGGCCGGGGCTCGGCCGCCTCGACTCGAGCTGCCCCCGGTGCTTGTGCTCCTGCAGGTGCGAAAGGCCGTCCAGGCTCTGCTTGCCTACGTCGCGGCCCGGGCCAGCGCGGAGAAGCCGCTCCTGGGCGGGAGCGAGAACCTCTACTTGATGGTGACGGTGTGGAAGATCCCCCCGCGCGAGCGTTCATTGTTCATGTGAGGACTCGGCCCGCCGCGCTGCCTTCTCGCGGGCTCGGGGCTCCTTCGCCTGGAGGGACCCGAGCTTATTGTGGGGCCTGTCGGGGGCTGCATCCGTCCTGAGGCCCAAAGGCTCAGATGCAGACCCAGGCAGGGGTAGCATCCCAGCCGCTGCTGAGGCTGAACCCGCCGGGCCTGTCCAGGTCCACAGCTGAGCATCGGGACCTCTGGTGAACTGTGGCTTCTGCTGGGGTCTGGAGGGAAGGAAGGAGAGGGAGAAAAGACAAAGATGATACCACCTGCCCAGCGGAACAGCAGCTCCTACCCGGGTGCACAGGGTCCAGGACTCTGGGTGGGCAGCAAGTCAGCAGTGTTTCATAGTAGCTAGGGTCAAGAGGGACCTGAACAGGTCATCTGGCCTGACCCCCTGCCACAGGCAGGAATGAATGCTGGGTTCACAAGACCCCAGACAAGTGATCACCCAACATCCTCTTGAACTTGCCCAAGGGAGGGGCAAGGACCACTTCCCTGGGAAGTTGGTTCCAGATTTTGGCCACCCTAACTGTAAAATTTTGCCTTCTGATCTCTAACCTAAACCTATTCTCCATCAGCTTA
>JAGPOW010002067.1:57767-74236 GCA_030014935.1 Caiman crocodilus | reverse complement strand
AATAAAAACTTTTTTTTCTTTCAAACTTCCAACTGGCATTCATATATTGGCGCTCATGCATGCCGGGCAACGAATTCAGACTTGGGCTGAAGCATAACACACCCATCCAGACTTACATTTTGCCCACTGCAGCAGCCTTCTCTTTGGATTTGCAAATGCAGTTTTGCTCCAATCACATTCAGAAAGTAATCATTAAAGAACATTTTCTTTTACCCCTCTTTGAATTTTCCTTTGGCTCTCCCTGCTTTACCACCTCAAATAATAACTCAGTGTTGCTACTTACAAGGTCCTTTATAATCATGCTTCTTACCTCTCTTGTTATCTCTTATTTGCTGTTGAGCTGTAGGCACTCACCTCAGGCCCAGTGTGCCAGCTTCTATTGCTCAATTGTTAATGCCCATGTGATTTCTTCTAGATTGCCCCTCACATTCAAGAAGGGCTTGTCAAACATGTCCTCAGAGCTACCTCATTATCACCTAAGCCCCTTCTTAAAACTTCTACAAAATCTTGACACTAGTTAGATTGCCAAGGCCATGACCTTTCGTATCTTGGGTTTTACACTAGAAAATGAGTTCCTGGGGCCTTTGGCTCTGTGTTTGCACAACACCTAGCAAAAGGTGCTGAAGAACTGTCCTAATACAAATAAGCCGAGTCAGCATTATGGACTTCCACTTAAAAATACTGTGATCTTGATTGTCCTAATATATAGAAAGTAAATATTTTGCATGTGGGTAACACTTGGAAATTCAGAATTAAATGAATAAGGTTACAAAATGCTTATCCGAATGCAGCAGGTATGGTCTTCACAAACAAGTTTATATGTTCTATAGTGCTGTAGCTGTTTGCCAGCTACAAGCCTCAATGTTAACTCATGAAAGGACAAATTAAGCTCAAACCCTAAAACTAAACAACAATCAAGGAAAATGTCATGCTATCTATAATGGGATCCTGTTTTTAAGCTGTAACATAAGATGCAATATTCTTTACCATATATGTCTCTTGGTTTCTTCCTGTTCTTATTCAACTACCCTTAGTAATACATTTTTTTAAGAAGTGACAAGTAATGTAAACACCTGTCTACTGGAAGCACAGGATATTTATCATCTATTGGGTTGTTTTTTTTAACTCAATCTTAAGGCATAGTATAGTATTCATTTAGCCCACTGTTCTGCATTCTCATCTGAAGTGATTTTTTTAACTTCTGGGGGCTAGCAGTGTAGAACTTGAGTTTATTAGCATACATATGCTTTCATTGATTACGATATGCACCAATCAGAATTCATCTAAATGAAAACAAACTTGTTCTACAGAGAGTTTGTTTTTATTAAAACCCTTTGGGGTTACTTTACAACATTACTTTTCTTTGACTTCTTTGTATTTGCTTTATTCTGTGCAACTCAATCTGGGGTGCTTTAGGAGCAGAGTTCACTGGTTAAAGAGCAACTGGCCTTTATGGTACTTGTTTCTCAGTACATGGAAACATCTGCTATAACCCACAAAACCCACACAGAAAACTCTTAAACTCCCAGTAGATATAATAGATCACTTCCTAGAAGGAAGGTCATTTATTTAAATTCAATACTGAATGACCAATAGTTAAGTAGTTGTCAAGGTCCTTGGGGCAGGAGCACATGTTTGTATAGTGACTAACACAGACGCCCTAAGCACTGCTATAATACAAAAAAGTTCCAGCTGGCAAGCGGCTGTACCCGGCACTACGGCAAACAGCATATGGGTTAGCAATGCCACTTTTCAAAGAAGTGAAGATGAGATCGCATCTACTACTTTTTCAGGAGAACATCTACTTTTTGAAAATCCAAATATATTACATCAACTGGCTCCTCCTTGTCCACCTGCTTGTTAACACCCTCAAAGAACTCCAGCAGAGTGGTGAGACGGTTTCCTTTTACAAAAAATATGCTGGCTATTCCCTAACGTGTTATAGTTATCCATGCCATGGGTAAGAGTCACTGCTCTAGTTCTGAAGTTCACCTCTGGAGCCCTTTTTGAAATGGGTTCAGCAACCCACCAGTTCTCTGGCATAGAAGCTGTTTGCAATGATAAGTTACATACTACTGCCAATACTTCTGCAGTTTTGTATTTGAGTCCCTTCAGAACCCTTGGGTGCATGGGTGACTGGTGCCGACTTAGGGGGGAGCATGTACCCCCCCGACCAGTCTCACCGACTGGGGTCCTGCAGGCAATCCTGTGGATTGCGGGGAGATCCAATGGGTGATCCCACGCTGGCTAATCACCATAGCCACTCCCAGAAGCGGCTGCAGCGATGGACCGGTGCTTGCAGTGGGGGCACCAGCACTCCCACCTGCCCCCGCCCATTAACCAAGTGGCAAGCACAGCCTGTCAGCTGGTGCGCCGGTGCTCTCTCGTGCACCCCCTGTGCACTGCCACTACTTGAATGAATGCAGTCCAAGCCTTCTGACTTCATTCTGTTTAATTTTTGATTTGTTATAAAATCTCCTGTATTGTCACTTAATTTTAATTTAACTCTTCAAATCTATTGACTAAGAAGAAGTGTGGGAATCTCCTCAGTAGTCTCTGGAGTGAAGACTGACGCAAAGAATCATTTAACTTCCCAGCTATGGCCCTATCGTCCCTAAATTGCTTATTGAAACATATTTTGTGACCTTGCCAAATATTGTCTTGCCCTATTCATCTCCATTTAAAATGCTGCTTGCAAAGATCTCTGTCCTAATCTATTACTTTGACTCTGTTGTCCCTTCCCTTTGCACCTGAGCATTGTCACTCTCTCTTCCATGGCATCAAACATGCATACTTTCTCCCCTTTCAAGGCCCTTTTTAGTCTTCTCTCACCCTACCATCTTTCATTCAGTACTGAAATGTCCAGTCCAGTCTCCAGTCAGCCAATGATACCAACCTAATTGACATTCTCAAAGAAGCACTTCGTGCTTTCTTCTCCATCGCCTCAAATGCTTAGGAGGAGCTTCCTGGAAACATCCTGCAAAAGTGACTTGTCAAGGGCTAGGCTGGTTGGTGTGCTGAGTCCACTGCCCACTGTACTGATTTGCTGCTTCCATGCATTTCCTCATCTGGTTTCTCCTTTCACACTGAAATTGTTACCTCATTGGGGCACAAACCTTTTTTGTTCTCTATGTGTGAAGCATTCACTCAGTACAAGGGGATCCTTGTTCACAAGTAGAGCTCCTAGGTAATATGCTAATACAAGTTAGTAGTCATTCAATGCATTTGATAAAGTACCCTTGGTTGGTCCCTCATCACATTGCTCTCAGGGGATCCAGACACTGGATTCCTGCATATTTTATTCTTTGGGAGTCTTGGCATAGTCCCAACACTGCCTTTCAATTTGAGGGATTCTCAGCATACTCCGCTGCTACAATAACTGTCTAGTACCACCTAAGAAATTAAGCCCACTGTACAGCTGCCTGTGTATAGGCTCCAGCCCTGACTCCTCAGCCTCTCAACACAGCAGAAATACTACCTTTCGTAGAATCTCATCATGGGTGCCAGCCTTCTGATTTACAGTGTAACTTCAAAAAGCGTGTGATAATTGCAAGCAAACAGACACAGACACGGATAAGCTTTGGCAAGTTTCTCTGGAAGACAATTATTTTCATTTAAAGCATAAGAGGTTACAGATCATCAGATAAATCATACAGCACCCCTTGATTTTGCTCATACAGCCCTGAGAATATTCATCTACACTTAAAAAGCCTTTTAAAAAGGCTTTGTGATTTTAGTTTGAACCTGCAGCTACTGTGCTTCTGCTAACAACAGTTAATCCACTGCCTACTATCCACCTATAAGATCTTTTTAAATCCCTCCTTTATCATCTCTGTCTCCACCATATTACACCTCATTGAAATTGTATATAGGATGGACAGAAGACTTGTCAACCTCAACAGACTCAAGTCTAAAACTAAGACCACAACAACATCCATAATGGAGCTCTGGTATGCAGATGCTGCTGCTGTTGTTGCTCAATCTGAAATGGACCCCTAAGCCATTCTTAACGTATTCTTGAAAGTCTACAAGATTATCGGCCTAACTCTAAACATCAGGAAAATGCAAGTCCTTTACTAACCTGTTCCAAATGGAGAAACAATGCCCCCTACCCATTCAAATCAACAGAGAATTGCTGGAGAACGTGGATCGCATTGCCTATCTTGGAAACCATCTTTCATCAAAGGCAGACATTGACATGAAAATGCATCACCACATGAAATGTGTGAGCGCAGCCTTTGGACATCTGGGTAAGAAAGTCTTCTTAAATCATGACATCCTTGCTGAAATTAAGCTCTTGGTTTATCGAGTCATTGTCATTCTAACTCTGCTGTATGGCTCGGAAACTTGGACCTCATACAGAAGATATCTCAAGATCTTGGAAAAATACCACCAACAGTGCCTTTGCAAGATCCTTCAGATTAGCTGGGAGGATAGACACACAAACATCAGCGTCCTGGCCGAAGCAAATTCCAACAGCATTGGATTCATGATTATCCAAAACCAACTTCGCTGGACAGGTCATGTTGTTTGCATGCCTGAGTCCCACCTGCCAAAGAGAATCTTTTTCTCACAGCTGAAAGAAGGTCAGCAAAGTAGCGGAGGGCAAAGAAAGTGCTTCAAAGACATCCTGAAGGCAAATATGAAGAGGTGTAACATTGATATTAGCACTTGAGACCCTTGCTCAGGACCGACCAAAATGGAGGAAGGCTCTCTGGGAGGGACCTCAACACTTTGAAATAGCTTGTAGACAGGCAGAAGGGGAAAAGAACAGCAGACAAAAAGAATCAAAACATCCAATGCAGCAACACAGTGCCTATCCCTCCTGGAAACACCTCTCCTCACTGCAACAAGACATGTGGCTCTAGAAATGGGCTATGGAGCTGCCCACGGACTCACTACATTGAGTACGCTACTTTTTCACTACATTGGCCTCAGAAGACAATCTTACTCATTTGCAAGTGATTGCCTAACATCATCATCATATCTTTTAAAATCCCTCCTTTCTCATCCCTTTGTCTCATTGGTGGTAACTTTCCACTCCCCTAATTCCAGCTCCCCTACCCATGAGCCCATTCAAGCAGTTGAACAGCCTGTTTTATCAAGCCACTTACATCTCAGTAGTAGCCCATTAAGATTTAATGATAATAATTAAGTCAACAAGTCAAGTAATTAAGATAACAAGTCAAGTAATTGTCCCAGACCTATTTTAAAAGTGAAAGTGCAGCCTAATGTTTTAAGTATTTTAGTGTTAGGTGTCTTAAGGCTGGACAAGAAAGATCAGGAGAAGAGAGTTAGCTGGTAGAAGCATCAACTCCCAAGAACGGTACCTATTAACCAAGTTCCTCGGAGCCTGTGTCCCCCAATTTAAAATGCTGCCTCACCAATAGATTTGCTAACCAGCAAGTATATGGTGGTAAGCAAAAACCTGCAAGTAAAGTTTACCAGCTGACCACATTCTGTTTATTATACCTTAATGGCAAGTTCCTGTACTCCTTGACTGGGCTGTAGAGACATGATATGCAGCTTTCAACACAGTGAAAAATTAATTAGATTACAGTGTATGCACAGCATTGTTCCAGGGAACAAGAACTGAGGTCCAACTTGTAGCTAGAGAATAGAGAGACAAGAGCTAGGCAACTTGGAGAACAGTTCAGCTGAGACCTGGGAGCCAGTGAGGTTAAGCTATTGATATTACTTACAAAATTCTCTGCTTCCTTTCTTTGGAGAGCTGCTAGCTCAAAACTAATCATAGCTGAAAACAATCATCCACAAGCACTACGATGATTATTGTAGTTTGTTCAATTATGAGAAACAGTTGTGTGTGTAGCTAGATTATCAATAAATGGGAACTTTGCTACCCTAATGAAAGAGCACACTACTTTTGTCACAGAATTCAAGGATTGCTGGAGTGGATTGTGGCCCCCGCGTGCCGCAGAGCGCCAGGAGCCCTAGCAATGAGATAAACTATACTGCAGCATTGAATTGATGTTTCTGCAGCAGGGGAGCTCTTTTAGTTAGTCTTTAAAATCAGGACTTTTTAGAATAAAAATATCAGCAAAGGTTAATTGTAGGTAATTACCATAAATCTTCACTTAGTAGCCATCCATAATTAATAACTGTATACTAAATAACACATTTGTTCAGTAGCAGCAATTTAATCATGAAGGTTGCAGGGAACACTGATTACATGTAATTATAAATCACAGCTTCTAATAAAGAGTACAAGCATCCAAGGTCAGTGTTGGATGATTAAAGGAGTTTAATTCCTTTCTGTTTATTCAGGGGTTTCCACAAGAACCACTGTTTTTATTAGCAATGTTTTCTTGCCTGCTCAGGAGGCCTTGGCAAACCTGTCACTCTGGTTATCATCAAAGGGAAGAGTAGGGAAAACTAGCATTTCTTAAAAATAACCTGAATCTTTGCCAATTGGTGACACAGTAAAGAATCAAAGAGAGACTTGTATATTCTCTCAGGTGTGAAACACTCTGTTGGTAACAATTTACTAATTCCAGATGGCTGACTGCAATGGCAAGCACCCCGTCCCCACCTCCACCCCCATATAACTGCTGATGAAGTTAGGAGGAGGGTTTTCTTTACCTTCTCTGTCACTGATAATTAAGATAGAAGACAATTCCCCAAGGGTTGACCCATTACAGCTAGGAAAAATACTCTGGTGGTTATTAACTTCAGTCTTAACAGTTAGTACACAATAGTCAAATCTGAGCCTATATAAGGAAATTTCTCTGTATGAACATCTCAGGAATGAAAAATAAATCAGTTATGTTCAGTCTGTAAATACTTACTTATACCTGTTTATAATATTACTTTACTTTAATGCTTGCTTTGGTTTAAGGGCTGACTTTTGGAAACGCCTGTTCTATTTTTTCCTTTCTACAGCTATTTGGTTAACTTAGATATTTCTTTTGTTCCTTCCTGCATCCCTAAAAAAAGTAGGGGGGAAAAAGTAAAATGTGACTTCTTGATTTAATACCAGGATGCTTATTGGAACAGTACCCTACTACTGACCTAATCACAATTGAACTAATTTTCAAATGATCTGACATAAATTAAATCTTTTCACAAAGCAAACACTCTTATAATAAGAAAAAAATTCCGTATAGATACACATTTGTCCAGGGATATATGTGTTCTTTCAGTAATAGATGGGGGAACTTCTATTGCTTGAAGAAATGTTTGTAAAAAATGGAAGTACTTCTTGTGTAAAATGACCTTAATATGTTGTAAGGAACTTGAAGGACTTAGTATTGCATCTCTCCGAGATGTACATTTTATTTGGCAACATTCTGTAGAGATGCAACAACAGAAATGTTCATAAATAGCTTATTTATTAAAAAATATTAATTCATAAAGGGGGCAGACAAGTGGTTTCTTGTATGATAAAGCTTAAATGTTTAGAAATCCTTCCTGCCACCTCTTCCTTCCATGCAGCCTCCTCCCCCCCTCCCCGGTTCTGCATATGATATTTATTTATGTGGTGTATTTCAATCTATTGGCTATTAAAGTGTCTGTCATTTACCTGAAATTACTTGTCTCAACCCCTCAAACTGGTTCAAAACCATCAATGGTAGACTTTACTATTTGTTTGAAAAATGTATTAAAAACAATGTAATTTATTATTCTCTCTCTAGCATATCCTGCAGTCTTTTCTGACTGACATTCATTTTATACTGGCACATGTCTCAGCCTCCCTGTCTCTCTTTTATGTCTATTGAAATTGGGACAAAAACCCAACTCTTCTTAGGAGTAGCCTTGCAGAAGATGTGTGTGTCAAAAACTATGATGATTACAAATTAACGTTAAAAAAAGAAATGTATCTAATCACAATGTTCTTTGTAGTAGCAAGGAGTGCAAGTTAGTGCAGAACTCAAACTCCTTTGAATCTTTTAAATAAAACAATGAACCCAAACCTCTATATCTATTCCACTGATGTAGTCAAAACCTAAGAACTGTAATCTCTTTTGCATAAAAGGATTATTTGTCCTTTAATCTATCTGGTGGAAGTCACCTGGTGCTTGCTTCTTAAAACAAGGAAAAAAAACAAAAACTTCATTGCATAGTAAGTGCCTTCAAAGTAAAAGGACCTACAATTTTGGAACAAAGGACTGGAAAGGATCCCCTCACCATACGATCCACTCCCTTGAATTAATAGGCAATTGTTAACTGAAGGAATCCCCTGGAATTACCAGTTCAAACCTTCACCCACAGGTACAAGAATCAATAGATGGATACCACTAACACCCTGTAACAAGTCATTGGTAAAACCAGGGGAGATGAGTGCATTGCCAATACTGTACCACTACCATGACAGGGAATTAGTTGGCAAAGCAGTTTTTTGATCGTGAACAACTTAATCTTGTACTTCTGTTCCCTGATCTTTAAAATGGGAAGCAGACTTAACAGTTGTGGATCTCAGACTTCCTCACAGAACTGGTTTTTTTGTTGTTTTTTAGTTTTGTTCTTGCTTGTTTGTTTTTAATAGAAAACAGCCCCTACAAAAAACACACAACACCCCCCTCCCCACCCCAAACAACAAAAACCTAAGAATTGTTAAATATAACCATGTATTGGCTTTAGGATTTTTTGGCTCTGGTTGTAGTACTGATGGAAAATGTGAGGAACGTAAATGACATGAGATATTTAATCAGTATAAGTAAGATTGGGGGTCCAGTCCTGGCTCCACTGATATCACTTAAAGTTGTTGTTGATGTCTGAATTTAAGACATCACCCTAATCCAATAAAGAATACTTAAGAAACCTGAAATGGAGTTCAGGAATCTTTCTCTGGTTAAGGAATGACTTCATGAACAGCATGAAAGATGCAGCACTCTGAGAGACTTTAAGTGCTTGTGAAGTGGCAAAAGAAATACCTATGAAATAGGCTCTCACAGATGCAGTATTTCCTCCCTCCCCCAGTTCTTACTTCTTGGCAACTGTCGATCCTCTGAATCATGGTATATGCGTAAGAGGTCTATGCAGCCAAGGCAAGAATATGGAGGAGAGGAGACTGCCCTAGATCTCCCCTCTCTCCCCACCTTTAGACCACTCAGACAGAGTCCAAAGGCCAGACTAAATCCAGATGTTTGGTACCTCAATGACTGTAGCTTCTGCTAGAGGGCAACAGATTAGAGCTCCTGCTAACTGCCTAATGCCTCAGCAAGGATGTGTTTGTCAGGGTGATGTCCCTTAGCCTTTCTCCAGACAAGGAGTGCCCACAAAGCAGCGGGGCCTAGGGTTTTGAGGCATGGTATACTCGCCTTACCCTGGAGGTTGCCACATTGTGGTATTTTATAGGAGCTACCCTACCACGAGTAGCCCCACAATGCACTGAGCCTTCCAGTCAGATGTAGTTTACAGCAGTACCAAAAGGATATGTGTCCATTGAACTAAGTTTTGAAACTACCCACCTTATTTCTAATCCTCTGCACATAGTCTTTTAATAATTTAGGATCTTGGATCAATTTGCATAATCTAAAAATATATTGGTTCACCCTCAGACGTATGTTAGCCTAACTACAATAGTGCAGTATTAAAAGTAATGGTCAGCCCTTGTTTGAAAAGAATACCTTTATCCACTACCTTAAGTACCACCAGCAAATTTGTGTCATATAAAGTAATAATAATAAATCTGTTAACACGTACCACTGACCAGTTGTCTGCGTACCACTGGTGGTACCTGCACCACAGGTTGGGAGCTGCTGTATTAACTTATCATAATGGTTAACGAACTGTCAGTGCTGTGAGCTGTTGCAAGAATAGCTGTTTCCAGTTGTGCAAGTATTCATCTGTCCATGGAAAAATAGCAAAACATAGTAACCTCCAAAGACCATGATGTACAGTACCTGCCTAGCACGACCAGAGCAAAAAGTCTCCTGATTAGATCCTGGAGATCTTTTTGTATTGCCTCAGAAAAAATAGCCTCCTATCGCTTTCCTTTTCACCCCCAGGAAATGGTTTAATTGGATGTTATTGAATCAAAGTATGAAAATAAACATGTTTTGTAGGTATTTCACTATGTCAGCAGAAAATAGTTAGATCTTGAGACCTAGGCTTTCTTTTTTACGAAAAACGTTAGAGCAAAATCTATCATTTTAGTTTGGTTCCCTCCCTTCCACTCCCTACCAAATAAACTTGATTTCAGCAGCTCCTGTAACAGTATCTGTTGTAGTACTGTAACTATGTTTGTTTTTTTTAACTTGAAACCTTTCGTGTTGAGTAAAATGAGCACTATTTTTGCTTTTTAAGGGCTGTACTTTGTCCTCAGAACTTCTCCTAATAGCTAATGGAAGTACAGAGTTCCAAACCTAGGTTTAGTTCCCTTTCCATTTGATCCAGTGGAATAGGATGGAGACCATGGAAATTATTCATCTTACTTGCTATGACAGTCAGTCAGAGGGAAACGCTCGAAATGTAGGTGTTTGGGTAACCACCTGGCATAATGTGACTTACCGCATATTCAGTTTTATCAGGGAGAAGTAAGCATGTGTTTTGGTTTTTGACATTTTTTTGGAAGTAGATGTGACTGAACAACCTAGCTACTAAGTATTGCATGTGAAACTACCTTAAACTTTTAAAATGCAGAAAGTTAGGGTGTGAAGGAGTTCACTCAGTGCATTTTCAAAAGGGGGGGGGAGCTGATGCTGTGAACCATGCAATACAGGAAACTTATAGCAAAACAAGTAATCAAATGCTTCATCCTGGGTTAAAGTTAAGGTGATGTAGCTCACTCTTTTTTTTAACACTACAGGCTTGTGGAGATGTAGCAGTTATAACGTTAAAACCTTCTGCAGGCTCTGAATCGGTAGCTCTGC
Organism: Caiman crocodilus; assembly: GCA_030014935.1. NCBI lineage: Eukaryota > Metazoa > Chordata > Crocodylia > Alligatoridae > Caiman > Caiman crocodilus. The sequence continues at coordinate 63,404 of JAGPOW010002067.1, read as the reverse complement.
CTCCACTCTTGAAACTGTTCGTAAACATTGTTCCATTTCCGTACTGGAATAGCTGGGAGGGGAGGTGGGAGGCAATTGGGCATCTGGACTTCCAGTCCTGTAACTTTAACCATAAGACCATTTTTATCTTCTAGATAAGTGGTGGCCAGCTTGAGACCTGGGTGCCACAAGTGACATGGGCAGCCAGTGCATTTGCCATGAGAACCACAGGTGCTGACATAAAGGGGACTCGGGGGTTGGGCTAGCTTATACTCTGGACTTCACCTTGTGGCACGTTTGCCAAAAGGGCTGAATATCACTGTTCTGGATCCAGTGTAGATCAGCTGAAACTTTGTTGCTGAATGACCATGTTTTTAAGTTCCTTTTTAGGCAATACAACTTGCTTTCAGAAGCCCCCATGTGACACAATGTCAGTCATAAAACCACTCCCCAATCAAGAAGTGGCTTCACCACCATCTGATTCTCCATCTCTTGTAAGGAGAGTCATGAGAAACGACGACACCAGCACTGTAGTCGGAGAAGAGAGCCCATGGGTTTATTATAGCAAACCTGTCACACTAGTGGTTATCAGAGGACTCGTTTTCTTCAGTGGTGCTGTCCTTGCTGCACTGCACTTCACTAAACGTGAAGTCCTGTATGCTCTTGGGTACTTTTGGCACTGCAGCAGTTTGTAGAAAAGGAAAAGAAAGATGTGTCCACAGAACACGTATCAAACCAACGTGATCTTTTCATGCTGGTTCTACAATCAATGGTTTTAGGTTTGGGGGTTTTTTTTGTTGTGTTGTTTGTTTGTTTTTGGGGGGGCGGTTGTTTCTATTCCTGTATTGAAAAATAAAGCTTCCAGTTCAGCCGTAGGTACACGTGCGTGTCCAACTCAATGCTACGCAGAGGGGATTTCTGAATTACTGAGTCCATCCTCTTTAACGCATCTTGCTTTCGGGCACATGCCGTACTCTTCCCCTTCCACGTGTAGCCGAAGCCCACTGACCCATCTCTCAGACGTCCCGGACGAAGCACGTCGCCGCTCCCGTGCCGTCCCGCCTCAGGCCCGCGAGCGGCGCCAAGAGCGCGCAGCTGCTCAGCCGGCACAGCCCCGGGCACGGGCTGCCAGGCTCTGCGCCGGCAGCGGGGCCAGGAGGAGACGAGGTGGGCGAGGCCTCGGGCGCGTGTGCGGCGGTGCCCGGCGCGGGAGAGGGCCCGGGGTCGGGGCCGGGCTCGGGGTAAAGGGCGGGAGGGGCCGCAGCCACCAGGACGCTGTTCCCCCCTTGCCCACCCGAAGCAGGGCGGGCTCGGGGCTGTCTCCGCCTCCCGGGAGCGGCCGCAGGTGCGGCTGGGCTCTGCGCGGCTCCGGCCCGCCCCGGGCAGGTGGCGGCGGGCGGGGATGGCGGCCCCCGGCGGGCTGGGCCGCTGCGTGGCCGCCTTCTGGCTGGCGCTGGCCTTCGACGCGCTGGGCTTGGCCGTGCTGCTGAGCGGGGTCTTCGCCGACGTCTTCTACTCGGACCTGCTCATCTACATGGGCGGCATCGGCATCTTCCTCAGCCTCATCTGGTGGGTGTTCTGGTACGCGGGCAACCAGGAGGTGCCCCCGGCCGAGCTGCGCGACGACGTGGGGCTGGCGCCGCCCAAGGACCGCGGGGACACGCTGCTGCGGAGGCTGGTGCGGGGGCTCAGCCTGCGCTTCTCCTCCGCGCCGGGCCCGGGCCCCGGCCCCGGCCCCGGCGTGGAGCTGCAGCCCGCCCGCAGCCCGCCCGTCTGAGCCGCGCCGCCAGGTGAGCGGGACGGGACGGGACGGGACGGGAGCCGCGGGACAGCGCAGCCCGGGCGACTTGGTTGGTGGCAACTGCGGGCCCCGCTCTGCCCCGCCCGGGCCGCTCTAGCAACTGGCAACCAAATAGCTGCAAACTAGCGCCAGTGACCGACTACCAAAAAACAGGGCGCAGCTAAGTCGCTTATTTCAAGCTCCCACCCCCTCTGTCTGAGCTGTGTCTGCTCCAGGGACCAGCAAGGATGCCCGAAAGCCGAGATCCTTCGAGCCTTCTCCTGCTTGAGGCTGGGCTGGTAAACCAGGGCTAAGGGCATGCTGGGTTGGCATTTGGTTGGAGCTGGTGCTTCGTATCTTAAAAGCGTTGACGCTTTATTGTACAGTCTGCTAGGCGCTGTATAAACACTGCCCCAGATCGCTCGCAGCCAAAGCACAGAGACGTACCAGTAAGATGCTGCAGTTCCAAACTGTCTCTGTGTGCCGGTTTGAGTTTCTGCTGTAGAAATAGGACAGTACCCCAAAGGGGCTGAACACTTAGCCGTGATGATTACAGAGGGTGAGATGTCTAGTGACCTGGAGTACTTCTGCGCTGCAGAATACAAAATTGAAAAGGTGACTTTGAACAAGGCATCTGCTCTTGCAGCAGGCCCAGATGCACAATTGCAGCCAAGAGTTTACAAGCTTTAAATAAATGGTAGTCCATTGTTTCTCACTAGGAGCCTTTAATAACTTCTACAGGAGCTTACTACTATATGCAATGGATAAAATAGTTACAAGTGCTCACATGATTTAGTAACTCAACTTTCCCTTCCAAAAGTCACCTTTCAAGCCCTGATAAAAAATGTTGTCCAATGTTAACAAAGAAGTGTGAGTGACCATGGAAATCTGTCATTTGCTGAATGAAACATTACTTCAGAAAAACTAACATACTTTGTTGTGACATGGGCAACTACAGCACTCAGACTTTTGAGCTTCTTAAAGTCTCAGCATGGCATGTTCGAGATTAATTTCTTTATTGTTTTGAGAGGTATGCTCTCCTCTCTCAGGGAGAACAAGAAAGAGAAATGAAAAAGTTCTTGTTTGCTAAAAATGCTGTTGCTATTCTCTTTGTACTTGCATTCACGGATCACAAGAGGATATTTTGTAGGTATTGAGATACTGTACAGGGAACTAATGCTAATTTATGCAACACCTGTACAAGGAAGAGAGCTGCAAGAGGTTACCTGGTCACATACAGTTTATCATTAACTACCACTGCAAATAAGACCTTTCATTACCAATTGCCTTGTTTTTTCTGCTTTTGGTCCTGGCTAACATTAAACTTTATTTCCCAAACTGAAATTATTATGTTTATAGATACCTTTTTTTTAGCTAATAACTACATTTCTTAGATCATTCGATTTGTCCTTATAGTACAGAAATGAAAGGGAACTTTTAAAAAACTTTGACTAAGTTGTTGTTATTATTCTAGCACCAAACCTAGAGTCTTCAAATAGCACAGTATCTGATTTGACAGGTTTAGGCTGAGATGATCAAGGCATTCAACAGAGTTCTATCTAAAATGGTTTAGAAATACTTATACTGGCCTAAAATAACTAGGTGCTACATTTGGAAATAAGCTGCCTTTCAATAGCACAAGTGAGGCTGTTTGTTATTTATTTATTTTTTCTCCTCAGGATTCACAGAAGATGAGACATGACATTACTGCCATGGGGAAAAACCAGTGATGCAGATTATGCAAAGAAGATTCCCCATACTAGATTAGGATTCTTCCATTATGGAACAGTATCTCCTATTTTCTGGAATCTGAAAGAGGCATACCATGCCATCTCTGCTACACTTTTCCATATTAGACTGGAGAACTTTCTTTATAATTACCAATAACCATGTGAAACACATCCCTCTCTCAGTTTGTGAAATCACATGCAACTCATTTGAAAACAAAGTGCGTTACACTTGTTAACTAGTTTAGGCAATGTTCTTAATAGAAAAGGAATTGCAGAACTTAATGCAGAAACACCTTTTTTCTAAATACCTAAAATATTTGGTGCCAAGTTTTTATAGTATGTAACTAAAGTACATAAATGAAATTACTGTGAACTTTACTGTGGCAGTGCAATACTTATGGAAGGGTGGTTTTAAGGTCCCTTTGAAATAACTGATGCAAAAGTATAAAGATTAACTATTTGTGTACTATTAAAAAAAAATCACAAATTGTGTATTTATATTTGGTAATGTGTAATCAATCATTGATAGCTAAATAAGCTCCTTTTCAAGATCTTTCAAACTTTGTATTTTAAATCTTGTTTGAAGATGGACAAAACTAGTGGAAAGGTTAGTGTCCTAACCATATTTCTTTTTACCTGAGATAATAGGAACAATTTACCATGAATTAACAGTATGAAATGGAGAGGAATTCTCCTCATGTAATATATTCCAGAAAATATTGTCCCAATGTTGTATTATTCCAGAAACTGCAAACTAAATCTAACTCAGAGAAATGTGTCAGGTAATACTTTACCACGGCATAAGGAGGTAAAAATTAAATTGTAGGTAAGGGTATCTGAAAACCCTACAGATTTTTGACGTCCCTGCCTATTGTGAAGTCCCTACTTGTATTTTCCTTGTTGACTTTATATCATCGGCAAATAAGGGTGTGTCTTTCACCTGCACTGTACTGTTTTATCATTAATTTCTGGCTGCCACATCTAAGTTATGTATTTGTGGAATGGATCACAGCAAACCATTCTTGGTCCATCAAACCTCTAGGGCCACTCAAAAATCTTTTCCTGTGAAGAAGCAGGAGGAAACTGAAATATATTCCAAGAAAGTGTCCCAATGTGCATTGTTCCAAAAACTGCGGATTAACTTTCCTGTAAACTGTGTTGTTTCCTTTCTTGTTCTACCTTCTTCAAATTATTTGCAAGAATATTACTTTTACTCCACATTCCTAAAGATAACTTATTTCCTTTCCTTCTTTTGCAACCAGTACCTGAGGTCTGGATTATTTAGGGCTTACAAACTGCAGCTGTAATGTGACTATTTTAACATTGCATTTTATCAATCACAGCTCATATAGGTTGATTATTTGATAGGTTTAGTCTTAAGTATTTAAATTGTTTAGTATTAGGTAATACACAATTTCATGTAGAGAGGTCCCTGATTAACATGCAGCAGAAAACTAAAATAGCTGTAAATGTATTATCAATTGTGGTTCATAACAGAGGCTAAAGTCCATCTTATTTCTTGTGCAAATATATATTTTTAAATCAGCATCATAGAAGTGCTGTTTGCAGTTCTATAGTTGTTTGAGACATGCATCTAAAGCAGAATTCAGCTTTGCTTTTACATTTGAAGAATATAGCTTTTCTTCTCTCAAAACAATTGCAATTCAAGAACCAAGTAGGTCTTCTAAGAATGTACAAATAAACTTGCTAACTACCTTGATTTAAAATATTTGGTACTTATTAGGGACAGAAATAGTCTGACAATCTCATACTGATAAAATTTGTCAGTGTGAAATATTAAGTAGTGGCTACATTTAAACAGGATTTTAAATTAATGAGCAGTTTTTATAGGAAGTTCTATAAAAACCTGCCCCCTCTCATGGTTCACAATGGTGATCAAGCCAACACATCTGAGCTCTAATAGCCATTTCAAGGAAGGTCTCTACAAACCTTTCTCCTATTCTTAATGAAACAGGCTACAAAAAGGATAAGTCCTCTTCCATACATACAATTATTCTGTCTCCTGAAAGCTTTGGAAAGCCTACTATTTTCAGGGTGTTGTGAATAACCAAGCCATTTTTGTCTAAAGGCCTAATAAATGGCCTCGAGCCATCCTCCCGAGACAGAATACACAGCGAGACTGGAAGG